>JAMPIV010014946.1:22500-52574 GCA_024509875.1 Oreohelix idahoensis | reverse complement strand
ATTGCTTATGAGAGATCTTCGCTCTCTTTTCTGTTCTTCCAGTTTATATAAGTCTGACCGAGGGATTGTCATCTTATCCTGGGTAAAATTTCTTCTTTGTACTCTTCGCATAGTGGCCATGTTAATCCATTCAAGTGAAGACTGGGTGTGAAAAGGGGGCTCCCATTGCACTTTGTCTCCTTGAGTATCATAATTTTTCCTTCCAGGCCTAATTTTGCCCCGTGGCGTTTCTAGGTCCTGCACATATTTTCCCTTTGTGGGTGTTCCCTCATGAAATATGCCACATGCTTCTACAAAGTTTTCAACATCGACATTTACGTCGGGCCAATAGTATTTGCGAGCAACTTTTTGGCAGATGGTACCGACTTTTTCATGGTCCCCATCTTTTCCAACATGTAAGCTCCTTATTAAATTTGCCCTATATATCTTGGGAAGAACCAACTGTCCGTGACCAGTGGATCTAGTTCCTGTCTTCCTGTATAAGAGTTTGTTCTTCATGAAATATTCCCCCTTGCTCGGAGGTGTGTGGCATTTGGGCAATTTTTTAAAACAGGGCTTGAGTGTCCTATCCTCAGCCTGCGCCTTCCTCATCTCCTCTGGATGAGCATTTATAGGTTCACCTTCTTCCTCCTTCTTCTGTGACCTGGTCTGCACTGTCGCCATGATCACAGGTTTCTCGGGATTCCCCAAGAAGACGTATCTACACCCCAATATCAGAGGGTAGATTGGTTCATCTATCACTGCTGCTCTGATTTCTCCTTCCACATAGCGAGTTTTCACCGTTATTCTTGCGATGGGAAGTGTCATGAGTGGTATGTCCTTAGTCGCCCCTTGTATTTCCACTGTTTCTGTGGTATACTGACTTGGGTCCACTAGGCTAGACTTCACAACTGAATCATAATCCAAACCTGTATCATAAAGGCACCTTATGGTGACCCCATTACAAATAACATCCTCACAAACTGGGGGGTGATAAGGTTCCTGTTGTCCCTTAGGATTAACCTTTAATCTTTGCGTCCCCGACTTCATTGCAGCAATGTTTGAAGGTTTCCTTCTACAAAATTCGGTGTTATGGTTATCCCTCTTGCACCATTTACACCATCTTTTTCCCTTGGTTCAACGGTTTTCTTTCATTGAACTTTTGGTCATTGAACTGTGAGTTTCTGTCGCGATAGTCATTTCTTGGCCGCTCAAAGTTTGTCCTACCTTTATTTCCCTGCTCTCTATTATCAAATTTATTAAATTGCTGTGGAGCTTTAAAATTGTCTATGTGCTTCTTCTTAGCACCACTTACCTCTGCCTGAGCTGCCTGATACCTCTCAGCAACATTTAAAATTTCCCCCAACTTCTCTGCACCTTGTTCCATGAGAAATTTTCTCATGTCTGGAGCCATGGACTCTCTCAATTGCTCAATCATGATCATTTCCTTAAGATCTTGGGTCTTCCCCAGAGCCGTCCATTTCTCCAAATAGGTTTCTAGTCTGGCAGAGAATTGGTGGTAGGTCTCCCCAGACAACAGTTTGGCATTTCTAAATTTCTTACGATAAAATTCACCATTCTTCTCGTACCTTAATAACAAAGCCTGCTTTAACATGTCATAATTGTCTTGGTCTTCCCTGTTCATTTTGGCAAATACTTCATAAGAAGTACCTCTCAATCCCTGTGATAGCTTTAAGCTCCACCTCTCTCTCTCTAACCCATATGTAGTAGCTAATAACTCAAAACGTCCTAGGTACCCCTCTATGTCATCGTCTTTTTCAACAAAATGGTCTAAATGAAACCCCATAGCTGAGTTTGAGGCTCCCAGACTGGGCGTAGCATCTGAGGCAAAAGGGCTGGCACCATTTTCAGGAGCCTGGCCTTGTAATTCCAACTCCCTTAGTCGTAATTCGTGCTCCCTTTGCAACCTTCTATCTTCTGCTTCCCTTTCGGCCTTTTTTTCTTCTGCCTCCCTTTGCTGTCGTTTTTCTTCTGCCTCAATCTGCAGCCTCTTAATGTCTCTATCAGCCTCAATTTGTAACCTCTTCTCTTCAGCTAACCTTTCAGCCTCTAATTTTCTTTCAGCCTCTTTTTCTACTCTCCTTTCTTCCCGTTCAATATATTTATCACATTCAGCCGTTACGTATTGAATTAAAATTTGACCATCCATTCCCATCTCCTTCGCGGTGAGCACAGCAGCTGATCTAAATTTTGCCAGCTCCGCCATACTTTTGAGACAATATAATAATATACAAGCTAAATCTCTAACCAGTAAATACACTAAGTACTTCTTATGACTATAGTCTAACTAATTCTAACTAACCAGTTAACTAATTAATTATTACTGGCTGTGAAGATTCACCAACTTTTATCTGCAGGGACACTTTTAATGTTAAAGGGAATTTTACAATTTATTTCCCTACTTTTATTTCTCCCACCAGGAGATCCTAATATTACTGTTGGGCTAATTATCCCCTGGACAAGACCCCAATATATGTAGTGGTGTTGATGGTATTGTATGATGTTGATATTACTAAATGTAATTGTATGAGGCCAGCTGTGAAGGCTCCTGAGATAAAATGTAGTTGAGAATTGTCAGAAGGCCTTTCTTGCTACCACTACGACCTCACACTTAATTTTTTTTTAATGAATGTGGCTACGTAAAGTGTCTAGGGTTATGATATGTAGTGTGGTGTAATAGGTTATAGATATACCCACAGATATTTAACAAGACTAATAATATTAATAAATGTTAAAATACACTGAACTAACTCACGTGTGTAAAATTTTTGATAAAATTATATTACATTTATTTTGTTCTGGATCAATTTTTTAGGTTGACCAGAACTTAAAAGGATTTAGAGATTATGAAAGAAATGCATGGAATATTATATCATAAATGCAATAGTGTACATATATATATGTACTATACTAGTAGTTTTATTAAAATGTTCTAGTAGTCATCTACTTGGGAGGATAGTTAATGTTTGTGCTGTTGGGGTGGCCTCATCACACCTGTCTATATTGACTACACAGTGTCCAGAAAATGGTGGGAATTTTTATGAGGGTATTAGTAACTAAACGGGGTTGGTGAATGTCCAGCAGACCAGAGGCTCACTCATCTTTTAGTTGTAGCTCTGGTGCTGAAATCTGGTGGTCCCACCTCTCTGTGCTGGCGGGCAATAATGGTGGTCTCTGTCACAAGTACTGCACAGATACACTCGAGTAAAGTCACCAACTGAATAGTCACTGCTTGGTTGACAACAGAAACTCGCAGCTCTGCAATCAAAGTATGGGCCATGTGTCAAAATCTATTCTCTACCCACGTCTGGACACAACACTGACACAACAACCACATCATACAGACAGGTCAGATCTCTCTGACCAAACAGCACATTTACCATGGTGGTTTTACATCAGATAGATCCTCCCAGACTATAGATTCTGAAAAATATTTATTAGTTTTCTGCTCTAAAAGAGGATAGGTAATATGTTTCATTATTCTCAACACTTGATCTGTCTTGCATAATCCTTGCTGGAGTTTATGTACATTGTTGGTCCCTAGACCCTGACTAGGGCGGGGGGTCTAGAGCAAATCCCTACTTGTTTGTAAGGCTAGATTTCGATATGGCAGTATCAAATCACTCGAACATGAAACAATATTCAAAATATATAAGGAAATAATTTCAATCTTACCAGATTATGAATAAATAACACAGAATTGCTAGCAAAACTCAGCTGAGCTGCTGGCTATAGTATGGCGTCCCTAAATTTATTACACTTTCTTTCATATGGAAATCACCACACTTTAAAATCTGTGTCTATCACTGAACAACTATTGAAGAATGGCCCCACTTTCGCGTCTGAGCGCTAATGATATGATTGTCTGTGGCCAATCACTGCCTAGGTTTATTTTAAATTCAAATTTCCTACCATAAAGTCATTTCAGTCATGCTTCAGTCAAGTATGGATGGTTATCTGTTAGTCTGTCCGTCTCTACTTGTGTTTCTACAAAATGTACTTGATTTTTGAACCATCCTTTCTCTCCCCTCCAAAATTTTGTCGTTAAAAGTTATATTTAGACACAGCTACCACCCAAAAACCCTCTCCTCCATACTAAGTAAATTTGAACACCTGCGTTTCGAGGTCGTGTTTTTTTGTGCAATTAGCGACACTTTTAGATTCAATAGTCTGTCGATGATGTGAACAACACTGTCTTTTGTCATTATTTTCAATATTATCTATCCGTCTGTAAAATTAAGAACATATTAGTTCACTGCTCAGAATAGGCCATCCGGCCAGCTAATTTTTATATTCCTAACATTAATATTAAGAAAAAAGTACTTTTTAATTTTTGTAATATTCCTAACATCTGCGTTTAGCCGCTGAATTCAAATCAAGGGCTTGGTATCGCAAAAGCGTCCATTCCGTACCTCGTGTCAATTTGGGGGACGTGAATTTTTACTTTCCTCCATCCCCCCCAATTGCGTCTCCTTAGCCTTTCTAGTCTCACGCAATCTTTCCAGTCATATTTTTTTCCTTTTTGATCCGCCGTTCCCCTCCTGTCTAGCAAGTCAATTATTATGGAGGATGATGACCCGCGGTCTAGGCGATCATGTACTATTCGCAGCCTACGCATTATGTTTTTATCCTTAAATGTTATCTTTGGAGGGATCTTACCGTTGTATCTCTGTCAATTTCACTACATAGCTCAAGATCCCAGAACCAGCCCACAAATATGTGTGCCTCAAATGTATCTCAAAATAATCCCGGCGAGCCAGCCAAATATTGTCGTAAATTTATTTTGAGAGAAAAGAGTCTTAGAAATAGTGGTCCGGTTTAGAGTGGAAAATGATGATGGAAAGCTCAGTGATAGAAAATGTAGATATTAAATAGTTCTTCACAGCGTGCTGGAGGAGAGTAAAGACAGACTTATTTACGACAAATCGCCTCTCTCAATCTTCTCTTCCGCTCTCCTGGTCAAACAATTATTTGCCAGTTTTCCAGACACACCTCTGCGCGTACACCGATTTGGTGTTTTCAAACACACAGACGTCGTAGATAACAAACTATATTAAACGAATAGGGGAAAAGTTGGGCTTTGGGTACATCCAACACAGAACTAAATGAGTTTATGTGATTTTATTCACTTTAAACATCAATCACTAACAAATATCAGGTATTACATAAATTATCATAAGTACACAAATGCAAATAACAAATTTGGGAGGGGTGAAGAAGATTGGTATCGACTAAGCCCTTCCCACTTATTAGACAAAGATAAACCCAGTCCAGAGATAGATAATATCAGGAACACGGGTACGTTAACCTAACAGTGAAGTTAATTACTCTGAAAAGAGGTGTTACCAAATTAGTTATGGTGGTAGACAAAAAAATACTGTTATCCCAACTGTGTCTTCCCTTTACTAAGCAAAGAAAAAAAGGGGGGGGGGGAGGGATGAAACAGAGTTAACAAATTATCCCACTAAAGGAACAATGCCGGGTATACAGAAAACGTATTACCCGGTAGGCAAGTTAACAAATGGTTTGTTGCAAAAAAAATTAAATCTCCTGTCATTCATACACACTGTGCGGATCCACACTCATATACACCACACACTTACCGAGTTGCAGCATCAGACAATCCCTTAGAATGATAAACACAATAATTAACTCTTGACGTATGACAACTGTCTAGTCCTTCTATGTCCCGCCCCAGATAATGCGAGGATTCACTGAGAGCAAATATTCCCGCTTATCGCCGGACTTGAAGTTCTAAGAGTTCTTGTGTTTTATTATAAAGAAACGAGTCTATGGGATGGCACTGACGCAGTTCGACATAGGGGTGAAAAATGAGGTGATGGTATAATCCTTCACTGCGTGATGATAGTCACTGACCGGGAAAGTTTTTTTTTTATCCAGTGAGGAAAAACTCTGCTCGGTCACAGTCAGGTAAATCGGTAATCTCTCACAATAGAGCAGTATATAAACTATCGCTACTGGCACTGTTCATCTTCCAGTTTATCTTACAGATTTAATTTGATGATAATAATCAAATGATCTTGGGTAGGCTTTCTTTCATGTAATTATGTTAGCTAGGCCGTACCGGTCCACCACAAGATTTACTTTTAAAAAATGTCTCATCAAACTGTCTGGAAGTTTAAGAACCGAGTATGGAAACTCTGAAAGATTTCGTTATTGCTGGGATTGCAAAAGGTGATCAATCTAGAGAAAAAGATAGAAAACCAATAACAGCATAATCATACTTTAAAACAAATAATCTTCTAAGCGCGCGATAAATTTCCCGTTAAGCCTATAATACGCTCGAGTATTTAATTATGTATTTAATAAACACTGCGCGAGTTCTAGTGGTTAAATCACACATCTATAAATATAGGACTTAACTAAATTTATTAATTATAAATTCCTTCGCGACTTTAAAAGTTAATTTAAGCATCTATTATCTTTTGAAATAATATAATAGATAGATCATTATATTTACAACTGGAACTATTGAGATGGTTTAATTTAATAGGTTTAAATTAACACAAAATCCAATGAAATATAATGAATGAACTAGACCACTGATCACTTTACACAATATATATATTACCGCTTTGCACAGAAATAGAATTCACTGCAAATAAAATGAAAATCCATGGGATAATCTAGCAAGATTTCAAATATCGCTAGTGCTACTATCAAGTTCTGGCCAGCGAATGATAACGTGTCTAGTCTTCATGGTCTATTTAGCTAAAATGGAATGTAAGTTGAGTGGGACATGATAAACTTGACAGCTTATTTGATCTCCCGAACTTTTGGGGATCTGACCGCCAAATCAAGGGAAGAAGCCGCACCCTGGTCTTCGTATCTCCGTTCGCTGCTGCCCGTTTCGGCTTTCCCCCGTTCGCTCGGTTGCGATTGACACCGAGACGCGAAATTAGCGGCAAGCAACTGCGTCTCGTAGCAGGGACCACTACTGTCTTTGATAACGCCGATAGTCTCCCCTGAAATCCCTCAGTCTGTCTCTTTGATCTCGTGCCGCGTACTAAATGAGTCCCGGTGGAATGAGTTCTGGCAAACGAAAAGTTACAACAAATGTTCAGGGGTTCTAATGTTATGAAAAGCTAAAAGTCCCTTTAAATCATCCATCATATCAGGGAGAATTCACTTGTCAAACTAGACGTACGTCACACTGTATACACACACTGGGATCCTCGCCGGTGCTACGGAATTCATGACTGTGCTGAGATCCTCCTTGCGTGATCTAAGGGAGGAGATCGGAGCACTGATGGAGTTGTTCATGTGCAATGAAAATGGTCTTTAAAACACCAAACCACTATTCTTCTACCCCTTCTTTTGTCTTTTTCAGTTTCTCATTCTTTAACATTCTGACATTCCGGTTTCTGATGGTCAAGCTGCATTAATCACCGGTAATTAATTAATTCTGTATGCAGTGGTTATAAAAGTATGTTTCGAGTGCTTCCTAGGTATATGTTTTTTTTTAATGTTTCCTAGTCATTCAATAACAAAGTCTATATTTAAGTCTTCATTTCGTTTTCTCTTTAAAATAATATTTATTGTATGTTAATTTACTTCTGTTTATAAAAAAATATCTTTTTTTGCTTTGAAGATATGAATGAATGAGAATCTCGAAGAAGCACAGAAACACTCTTACAGTTAACCCACAATGCATGAAGCCTTTACCAAAGTACATCATGAGCTTTTGCGCTGGTGGTTTCTGTTGCAATGTGTTCTTCTTCTTCCTCGTTCGTCCTGAAAAGGACGTTGGTTGCGTTGTGTCCGTTTACATCGAAGCTGCGATATTTGCGCCTTTCGGCCGACACATCCTACTTCAGCACGGCATTTTTTTGGGACCGGCTTTGCCTTCCCACTTCGATCCCTACTCTCTCAGCCAGACTGCAGTGATGCTACCTGTTTCCAGGACCACCACTTGGAGGTGGAGTAGGGTCTTGGTAGCATTGGTTCGCTGACCCTGACGCAAGCAGTCAAGCTATGAGTCGCTGACTGCATTTATCTATCTCTCTTCGCAATGTGTTCTATTTTATATACGTACCAGCTGTATACATAATATCACTTTAGTTACTTGTAACATCATGTCTGGTGTGCGTGGCGGTTTTATTCTTCTTGTGTCTATCTATCTATCTATCTATCTATCTATCTATCTATCTATCTATCTATCTATCTATCTATCTATCTATCTATCTATCTATCTATCTATCTATCTATCTATCTATCTATCTATCTATCTACCTACCTACCTACCTACCTACCTACCTACCTACCTATCTATCTATCTATCTATCTATCTATCTATCTATCTATCTATCTATCTATCTATCTATCTATCTATCTATCTATCTATCTATCTATCTATCTATCTATCTATCTATCTATCTATCTATCTATATGTAAGAAACGTGTACTGAAGGTTTTTTGTTTACAAATAAGAACTTTACCTTGGTTTATCCAGGCACATCCCTAATCTCCAGCCCCTCGGCCTAGACATGATGTGCATCTTAGAGCCTTCTGACATGATAATTATGTTTTCAAGAATTGGTAGTTACATACAGTATGTAGATCTCAGTTTTGATGCCATAAGTGTTTGGAGGTCTTAGATACTGCCGATTGCATCACAGGTCCAACGGGCAATGGATGCAGTCAAGCCTGAAACAGTCAAGGAATTTTGGGGAAATCTGTGGAGTAAGGTAAAGGATCCCGTTACATTCCCATTGAGGCATATTGGGAATATGGTGTTAGGCCCATATTTTCTCGACCATCGGCACACTAAAGGTGATGTGGTCAGCATCACGCCAGCCGCCTTAACCTTCCCAGAGTTCCTCTGGTACCCAATTCATGAGGCTGCGTCGACCCCTTTGCAGTTTGCGATCTAAAAAATCCCACCTCAACTTGGAATCGAACCGTGAAATCTGCGGCTGATTTTCAGGGTGTTCTCGACCATTGACCATGAAGTCAGACATTCTCTGGCGGCTAAACACGTGGGTTATGATGCCTTTGAGGACTTATTCATAAACTCTACAATTCTTCCCTTCTTTGGTCTGTCTTGTTTTCTTTTTTCGTTAATGTACTTTTTATTGAATCCATAAATACTGCAGGCAACGTATATTGTCTAAGGCAGGTGTTCTCAACATTTTTTTGCTCATGTCCTCCCTTCTGAACCACATTTTCCTCTGTGGTCCCCCTGATAGTCACTGTTAGCTGGAAAAAAGGTACTTTACCATCTTACAGTGGCCCCCTAGAAATATGGCATGGCCCCTAAGGGGGGGGGAGCATATGGCCCACGTTGAGAACGACTGGTCTAAAGGTCAGAGAGCTAGCTTCTCGACATAAAGTTACCGGGTTCCAGGATAGAAACCTGGAAGCGTCACACTCCAGACTGCCCAGTTGTAAATGGGCACCTGACTATGCTCTTGAGTTAGGAAGGCAAAGTAGCCAGGAAGGAAAATGGTCACCCCCACTTCATTTTAAAAAAAAGGGTTGGACCTAGTATAGTGGAGTCTCTAGATACTCTCTTGTACTACTGTTTGTTATCCTGGATTAAGTCATTAAGTTTGTCTTTGTTGTAATTAAATTAATAAATAAGCGTATCTATAGCTTTATATTAGAATTTAATAAATAGAGCAATTAGTTTTCACGGTTTTGAATTAGCAGTTGCTCTTATCTTTCATTCTTTACAGTTTTTTTATGTACTGTGGGGACATGCGGGGGTGGGAGCGCTGGGGACATGCCCTGGGAGCCGAGGGAGCGGTGACCTGAAAAAGTTTGCGAAACTTTGCTCTAGAGCATCCCTTCCCTACGGCAGTATCTGCTATAGGCGACCTTGACCTTATATACAAAGTATATACTTTTGTTTGCGATGAAGGAACGTCCAAGGGTACTGTAATTCTAATTATGTGCGATTTTATCTTTACCTGTCCTCGTCAGAGCGTAAACTCCAGCGTAAGATTCGACACACCTGTAACTTCAATCAGTTACGACGCCCCTCCCCGCACCCAGTTTTTCCCCACGAAAATAAGTCCTCTAACTTTGTGTGTTCGGGCTTTTGGACGTGTGTGTGTATGTAAGTGTGGGCGTGTATGTGTTTCCCCAGGTTTAGGTGTTCAACAAAAAACGCTCTGAAATATGCCGGACCCAACATCTCAGGACAAACTTTGTGGAGGACAAGCGTGACTGAGAGGTTACTCAGCAATCTCTTTAAGTGTTTGTTGTAAAAGTGATGGAAGTTCAGTTTCTATCACTGCAGAGTGGTTGTCGGCTGTCATGTCCCTGACACTCTGGGTACAAGAGTTGCTATCTAGTCTTCTCGGAGAGACTCACTTATGGTGAATCTTTCGGTAGACGCTTGAGCATATTGGCACGTTGAAGTTTCTTTGACGTAATGAGAAACAGCCGCCGGTGTATTAATTGAGGCCCGTAAGGTGAGAAAAGATTAGTAACACCATCACATACCAAGCAAAACATAAAATGCAGCTAATGAAGGTTGGGCATTGGTTCGGCATTCCCATCCAGTAGAAAACTTTAAACTTTCAATAACAATATGAACAAGTAATAATAATAATAATAATATAATAGCCCCTTCAGTCATAACTGACTATGGGAATGCGCCCCTGAGGTGACAGCCCTCAGCTGCTTATTTTCCTGGTGCTCCTTTCGACGTTTTCTCCTCACCTCTGCTTCTTGTGTGAGCCTCTCTTCGCCCAATCTGAGGTGGCGCCGTAAATAGCATCGCCACTTAGTGCGATCGGCAGCTTCATCCTCCCATGTTGCTGGATCCATGTCCAGTGCCCTCATATCTCTCTTGCACACATCTTTGAACCTCAGCTGTGGTCGCCCAACTGTTCTCTTGCCATCTGCTAATTGTCCGTAGAAGATATCTTTTGGGATGCGACCATCATCCATCCGGCGAACATCGCCAAGCCAGCGAAGTCTGCGCTGTATAAGAAGCGTATACATACTTTGAAGGCCAGCACGTGACAACACCTCGACATTTGTCACTTTATCTTTCCACGAGATGCCGAGGATGCGGCGTAGACACCGCAAATGGAAGGTATTGAGCCTTCTTTCTTGCTTAGCATAGGTCGTCCAGGTCTCGCTGCCATATAGGAGTGTGCTGGTGACGCAGGCATTATATACCGCAGCTTTGGTCTTCATTGTGAGTTTAGAGTTTCCCCAAACACGCGATGTGAGGCGGGCAAAGGTAGCTGCAGCTTTGCCAATGCGGCTGTCGATTTCTGTATCCAGTGAGAGTTTGTCATTGATGGTAGACCCTAGGTATGTGAAGTGGTGCACCACTGCCAATTCATAGTTATCGATAGTGATAACTGGTGCAGCACCCACATCCTGACTCAGCACATTCGTTTTCTTTAGACTTATTGTGAGGCCAAAGTCCTTGCATGCTTTAGTGAAGCGATTCATCAAGCTCTGAAGCTCCTGTTGGCTTTGAGTGACGACTGCAGCATCGTCAGCGAACAACAAGTCTCTTATAGTGACCCTTCTGATTTTTGTTTTTGCCTTCAGCCTTGAAAGATTAAACAGACGGCCATCTGACCTAGTGTGAAGGCATATTCCTTCAGTTGCATCTCTGAATGCATGTTTCAAGAGTAAGGCAAAGAAGATTCCGAAGAGGGTCGGAGCCAGAACACAGCCTTGTTTAACGCCACTTCGTATATCAAAGGGCTGTGACGTGCTTCCAGCATATTGGACTGTTCCCTTCATGCCGTCATGGAATGACTTTATCATTTCCAGCATTTTAGAAGGGCAGCCTATTTTCAGGAGGATTTTAAAGAGTCCATCCCTACTAACCAGGTCGAATGCTTTTGTGAGGTCTATAAAGGCGATATATAATGGTCTTTTCTGCTCTCTTGATTTTTCCTGAAGCTGGCGGAGAGAGAAGATCATGTCTGTTGTTGATCTGCCAGCTCGGAATCCACACTGTGACTCTGGATATATGCGCTCAGCTAACTTGTGTAGTCGCATTAAGATGACTTTGGCAAAAACCTTACCAACAATACTAAGAAGAGAGATGCCTCTGTAGTTATTGCAATCACTTCTGTCTCCTTTATTTTTATACAGTGTTACAATCTTGGCATCTCGCATGTCTTGAGGAATAGTTGTCTCTTCCCAGCACTGGCACAGCATCCTATGCAGGGGATGTAATAGCGTGCTCTTACAGCATTTAATTAAATCAGGAGGAATCCCATCACTGCCTGGTGCTTTGCCAGAGGCCAAGCTATCAATGGCCTTGCTGAGTTCCTCTAATGTTGGTTCGGCATCCAGCTCCTCCATAGTTGGAATACTGTTGACACCATCAAGGGCTGCAGGCGTAACGGTATTGTCTCTAGCGTAAAGCTCAGAGTAGTGCTCGACCCATCTCTCCATCTGCTTACCCTTATCGGTTAGCTTCTCTCCGCTGATGGTTTTTAGCGGTGCCGTCTTACTTTTATGGGGGCCAAGTGCTTTCTTTATACCGTCATACATTTGTCTAATGTTGCCTGTTTGCGCTGCGATCTGGATGTTCTCACTAAGCTGGAGCCAGTAGTCATTTGCACAGCGTCGAGCAGTTTGTTGAACTTTGCTTCTCGTAGCCCTCAAGATCTGTAGGGTTCTGGCACTCGGTGAACGTTTGTATTCATTCATAGCACTGCGCTTAGCTTCAATGACAGGTGCCATCACATCTGATGAAGCATCAAACCAGTCATTTGACTTTGCTGTTTTCTTACCAAAGGTGGCAAGTGCAGTACTTTGAATGGTGTTCCGTAGATGCTCCCAGTTCTCTGTAATAGTATCACCATGCTGAGGGCTACTGAGCACTTTCTCGAAGGTCGCAGTGAATTGAGCGATCATGAAAGGGTCTGACATCTTGCTGGTATCAATGCATGGTTTCCCTTCATGTCTGACACGATAGAGTTTTCTTGGTTGTGCTCTGATTTTGCAGCAAACCAAGGAGTGATCTGTATCACAGTCTGCACTATGGTACGAGCGCGTGGAGAGCACAGACCTGAGGAGTGGCCTTCTGACGAGAATCAGGTCAAGTTTTGGGACCCAAAGACGCAGCAATAGTGAACGCAGTCAGCGACTCATAGCTTGACTGCTTGCGTCAGGACCAGCGAACCAGAGCTGGTCAAGACCGCACTCCACCTCCACGTGGTGGTCCTAGAAACAGTCTGCAGCAGTGCAGTCTGGCTGAGCGAGTGCGGATCGAAATGGGAAGGCAAACCCGGTCCCTAAAAAATGCCGTGCAGAAGTCGGATGTGTCGACCGAAAGGTGCAGATATCACAGCTTAGGCGCAAACAGACACAACGCAACCACAGTCCTTTTCAGATCGAACGAGGAAGAAGAAGAAGAAGAAGAAGAAGGTGCCAGTGCTTGGATCGTGGGTGTCTCCATGACACCTTATGCTGGGGTTTTGTCTGAAAGTAGGTGTTGGTCACTGTCATAAAATTAACAGTGATACAACGTAAAAATACCTCCAAAGATAACATGTAAGGATAAAAACATAATGCGTAAGCTGCTGATAGTACATGATCGCCCTGACCGCGGGTCACTACCCTCCATAAAAATTGACTTGCTAGACGGGAAGTCAAAACGGTTACCATTTGAACGGGATGAGAACGGCGGATCAAAAGGAAAAAAATATGACTGAAAAATTGCGTGAGACTAGCAAGGCTAAGGAGACGCAATTGGGGTGGGGGGGGGGGGGGGGGGGGGGGGGGGGGGGGGGGAAGGAAAAATTCACGTCCCCAAATTGACACGAGGTACGGAAAGGGACGCTTATGCGATACCAAGCCTTTTATTTGAATACAGCGGCAAAAGCATTACAACGCAGATGCTTGAAATATTACAAAATTAAAAAAGTAACTTTTTCTTAATATTAATGTTAAGAATATAAAAATTAGCTGGCCGGATGGCCCATTTTGAGCAGTGAAATAATATGCTTGTATTTATACAGACGGATAGATAATAATGAAGACATTGACAAAAGACTGTGTTGTTCACATCAGCGAAAGACTGCATTGAATCAAACATGTCACTAATTTGCACAAAAACCGCGACCTTGAGACTCAAGTGTCCAAATCTAGTTAGAATGAAAGAGAGGGACATTGGTGGGAGCTGTGGCTAAAAATAACTTTAAAGACAAAATTTGTAGAGGGGACGGATAGGTTGGTTCAAAAACCAAGTACGTTTTTTGTGAAAACGCAAGTAGAGACGGACGGACTAACAGATAAAAATCCATACTTGACTGAAGCATGACTGAAATGACTTTAGTGTAGGAAATTTGAATTTGAAAAAACACAAGGCATTGATTGGCCACAGACAATCATATTATCAGCGCTCAGACGCGCTTTTTTGCCATTCCTCAATAGTTGTCCAGTGATAGACACAGTAAATTTTAAGTGTGGTGATTTCCAATGAAGTAAATAGAAATAAGTTCAGGGACGCCATACTATAGCCAGCAGCTCAGCTGAGTTTTGCTAGCATTTCTGTGTTCTTTATTCATAATCTGGTAAGATTGAAATTATTTCTTTGTATATTTTAAATATTGTTTAATGTTTCGAGTGATTTGATACTGCCATATCGAAATCTAGCCTTACAACAAGTAAGGATTTGCTCTAGACCCCCCGCCCTAGTTCAGGGTCTAGGGACAAACAATATATATAAACTCCAGCAAGGGTTAGGAAGGACAGATCAAGTGTTGAGATCAGTGGAACACATCACCTATCCTATTCTATGGCAAGAAGCTAATAAACATATTTCGGAATATGTAGTCTGGGAGAACTTATCCTATGTGAAACCAACTTGGTAAGATGTGTTGTATGGTCAGAGAGATCTGACCCTGTCTAAGTGGTGTTATTGTAAATTGTTACGTGTAGAAGTGGCTCCTTAGGTAAGGTTCTGAACCTAAACCAATACTTTATTTCAGAGCTGTGAGTTTTTTTATGTTGACACTAAAAGGTGGTGTCAAATGCTGGGTAAATAATTGACAGTGAGGACCCGTGCAGTGTCGCATCTCGGCAGAACAGCCTTGTATTGCCCCCAGGCACGGAGAGGTGGGGCCACCCGATATATTGCCCCCAAGCACGGAGAGGTGGGGCCACCAGATTCCAGCACCAGAACTACTCTTTCGAAGTTACGTAAGCAGGCTGGTCTGCTGGATTTACACCAACTTCATAGACATAGCACCCAAAGTGAATTACTACTAAAACATCCCATTTCCTTCCATCATTAATGGACAATGTTTGGTAGGCATAGACAGGGAGGGATGAAGCCACCCCAACAGCACATCTATTCATCGTTCTCCCAGGGAAAATAAAATTATGAACTGTAGAAATATTAACTAATCGTGAAAATTGTATACGTACACACCTTTTATTTATCATGCCATTTATTCATGCCATTCACTCATAAATTTTCAAAATCTTTCATATGTTCTGGCCAAAATAAAACCTTGGTTCAGAACAAATAAATTTAAAAAAGATTTACTTTCTAAAATTTCACCAGCTGAATTTAGTTCATTGTGTCCAAGCCCGGATGAAAAAGGAGGAGGGCGGCCTGCATGGAGGCCGTAAGGAGGCAGCCCCTCCACCATGCAAAGGCACAACAGGCCAATCACCTGTTTGCTTTAAACCACGATTACGAGTAACACAAGAGAGAAAACCGGACTGATTCTAAAGGCGACCAGCTCTAAAACAAAATCCATGGTGATATCACGAGAAGAAAGAAGACATCAGATTAAGCTGGGAGAACAGGTCCTGGAGCAGGTCGACCACTTTAAATACCTCGGAGCTATTATAGACCGAAAGGGAGGCATCAAAGAAGAGTTGGCCACTCGAAAAGCAGCAGCTGGGAGACTTTTTCAGGCCATAAATCGAGGATTCCTCAGCAAGAGAGAGGTTGGTAAGAAAACGAAGATGGCTGTATACCGCTCCACCTATGTCCCAGTCTTGACATATGGATACGAGTCATGGGCAATGACTACAACCCATAAAAGCCAGATCCAAACCTCAGAAATGAGGTATCTGAGGAAGGTGGTTGAAGTAACAAGAAGAGACATGGTACGCAACCAGACGATACGTCAAGGCCTAAAATGCCACCCCCTACAGACCCAAGTAGAACAGTCCCAACTAAGATGGTTTGGCCATGTCTGCAGAATGGGAGAAGATCGGCTACCACGACAAGCATGGGAAACAAAGAGCCAAGGATCCAGACCCCGAGGACGACCCAGAGTCCGCTGGGAGGACAAGATTAGACAATCTTTGAAGGACCGAGGACTAGAATGGAACCAGGCCAGGAGGAAGACAGCCGATAGAATAGTCTGGCGCTCTCTCTTCCAAACCTCTACACCTCACGGTAGAAGGGGAACGACTAAGTAAGTAAGTAAGTAAGTGTTCTAAATTTTATTGATAATATTATATTATTTAATATCTGTGTGGGTGTGTTTGTATATGTCACTACAACATATTACATTCAGTACCCTAGGTTTTAACGTAGCCACATTCATTAGAAAAAAAGATAGGCGTGAGGTCGTAGTGGTAGCAAGAAAGGCCTTCTGAAAATTCACAGCTACATTTTAACTCAGGAGCCTTCACAGCTGACCTCATACATCACACTTAGTAATATCACCATCATACAATACCATCAAAACCACTACAGTCACGCAGAGGTCATGGTGGACGCACAACTCTAAGAGCCGTTGTCCATTTTCATTCATCTTGCCAATACCAAACCTGCCCAGACACGAAGGCCATGAAACATTATCGGCACCCACTCTAGCGTTAAAGTCACCAAGGAGAACAAGCTGTTCTTGCTTAGGTATGCTGTTGATAATTGCTGTTAGATTCTCGTAGAACTCATCTTTAGCTTCTGAGGCAGAGTACAGAGTAGGAGCATACACACTGACAAGGGTGATGGGACCTGTGCTAGTTTGCAGGCGGAGCGTTAACAGGCGTTCTGATCCATTCTCGCCTGGTTCAACCATTTTAGTTAGCGATTTTTTGACCGCAAAACCTACTCCGTGTTCTCTAGCTTTATTAAGATCTTTCCCTTGCCAATAAAATGTGTAGTCCTTCTCGCTCACCGTTCCAGAGCCCGCCAGGCGCGTTTCCTGAAGTGCAGCTATATCCACCTGAAGTCGTTTAAGCTCATCATTAATTATGGCTGTCTTCCTTACATCGTTTACATCCTGTAGGTTTTCGGATAGTCCAGTCGACATAGTCCGGACGTTCCAGCATCCCAATCTGAGAGTTTGCTTATTTCTATTTTTTCGATAATTGCTTGGTGCAAAATTTTCTGTCCACAGTTCGGGTTTGACCCTAATCCCCATGCACCCAATGGGGAAAGCAGACAGTGGCGGGACAACACCTTATTGACTGGGGGCTGCCCAGCTTGAAGCGGGCGGTAGCTGTCCAGTGAGATCCTAGAACCTCTCCCACTGTCGGAAGTAGCCCCTGGCGCCATGCCCTACGCCAATTGGGCAAAATGCTTATAACCGGTAACTGCTACTTCCCGTGTTTTGCCGACACCTATAGGGTGAAGCTGAAGTGTCCTCTGCAGGGCGCGAGCTTGGGCACAGTTATATGGAGTTCAAGCTGTTGCCCATGCAGCATGTTCCCCCTCTCCACACAGCCGGTAGATCCAAAGGAACGGCAGTAGCCGATACAGTTTGGTACCAGCCATGTCGCAGGAGTTGCCAGAATAATGTCGAATCGACATTAGACTGCCTTAGGGACTCCGACTCCGGATTTATCCTCAGGGTTTACTCCCGAAGCCAATTCCATAAATGGATATTCCCGCAAGGCAGCGGTGGTTTGAATTCAGAGTTCCTTCTCTTAGATAAGCTACCAACCAAGGATCACGAGCCCTATCTGCCCGAAGCTGCTGGTTTTAAGGCGCCAGTCGCTCGCCCTTGCCCCTTCTCCCGTCAGTGCAGTGCAGTGAAGAAAATAATTCACCTCGGCCATCAAAGACAGAAGGTCGTCTTAGAAGAAGAATGGTGACGCAGTTTACAGAAAACCGGCAGAGTCTGGATTGTTGACTGACCTGTTTTTTTTTTTCCACTAGAAATGTAAGGAATGATGAAGACATTGAAGGACCGTGAGCCGATGACACTGGACCAGGTGAACCACTTTTGTTTGTTGAAGGCAGGGTCGGTATCACCATGAGGTGAACTAGGCGGTTGCCACGGGCCACATTAGGGGGTGGCAAGGGAGTGAGCTAAAATATTGGTACAATAAACAAAATCGCACTTTCGAGGGAAACAACTATTTTCTGTAGGCCTAACCCTTCTACACCTTTGTAAAATACATATATGTGTACTAGCACTGTGAAGTGAAGCCAGCTTAGGTTTGCCTCAAGGCTGTGGAGTCGGAGTCGGTAAAGAAAATGTCCCGACTCCGAATTTTACGAAACTGAAGTCAAGGCAGGTCCACGTTTGATCCATGCAAAAAAAGGGGGGGTGGGGGGGGCGCTTAAAAACATTGAAACAACATTTTAAAAGCAGTAGAACTCCTAAAACCACTTTCATGTTTAAGTACATCCATTTTTACATAATGTCGGAAAATTTCAGTTGCTTCTGATCATAAAGTTTTTATCACAATTGGAAATGTGTTGGCAGATTAAGAGAAAGCACAGAAAATAAACAATATACACTGTCTATTTTCCCGTCATTGTTAAAATGAAACTATTTTGCCTCATGATGTTTGGTATGCAGTCATTTGTGTGCAGGTGTGGATGATTTGTTATTTTTTATTATTGTATGATTGAATGAATAGTTTAAAATGTAGTCTACGACAGCCACGTATTCATTTATTCACACACATACCATACTTATACATATAACTCCATATAAAGGCATAATTTTATGCCAAATCACTAGTTATAAAAAAACTGTAGTCGGAGTCGGGAGTCGGGAAAGTTTTTGGCCGACTCCACAACCCTGGTCTGCCTACATTACGCCCACACCATGGCAGACTCGCTGAGGGGCTGACCTATCTACATACAAACAAGTTATTTTGGGTTAAACTGACCAAGAAACAACCCACCTAAAGAGCACAGTTTTACATAACAGGTGGTTAGTGTGTAGAAACACAGAGTGTCTGCTGGTTGGAGTGTAGAAACACAGCTTTTATGTATTGATGCGATATTTCCCGAACGGTGAAGTGTTTTATGAAATCAGTTGCAGTGTAAGAATGTGGCTGCATGTGTGACTACGTAAGGGAGAGATACAGATAATAACATTTTGAGGAAGGGGTCCTTAAATCCAACGCTGCAGAGTTTGAAAATAATCTTAACAGTGGTAATTATCCATGCGATTGAAAGGGCAGAAACAATCGCCCCATCTCTTCGGGAAAATACAGGAAAGGCGCGCATATCAATGTGCTTTGAGTATACGGTATCTTTAAACACCCGTTTAAACACCACGTAGGGCCAACAATATTTTTTTACGGATTTCAGAGATCTCTGCACATAGTAACCTGTCCAAAATTACGGAGAGGTTTAATAACTATTTTCATAATGAAAGAGCCACCCAATACCTTTTCATAGTTTTGTTTTTAAATTGTTATTTTAACTTTAACATTCTGTTAACACTGAAACAAAAAGACTGAATTGAAAAAGAAAAAAATGTGTATCTCCGCCGATGTAAGACATGACGGGAAAGCACGACGGTGTGCAATTTCATCAGCATGTTAATTTCTTTTATGTTCAGTTTCTTCTATAATTTTGACGCTTGATTCCATAGTTACCGAAAACCCCAATCATAATATTGATTTCCCAGTTGAGTTTCTGAACCCGCAGTGTTCATCTGGAATGTCTTCACACCTAAAGAAGCTAAAAATATGTAGAACCATCATGCTGCTCAGAAACCTGGATGCAAATAAAACATCTCTTGAACGGAATGAAAACTCGCCCGCCTGTGACAGTTAGTTGTCAATGGCCTACCAAACGTCTTCTTCTTCTTCTTCTTCTTGGTTCACCTTCAGATGTCAACTTGAATAAGTTAAAAGAAAGCAGTGGTCTGCCTGAGGCTGTTGATATCTCCGTAGATTTTCTCCAGAAACGGTACTGGTGATGGCCATATGCGTTTTCTCTGTTCCTCATATGTTGGGCACCTTTGAAGCAGATGTTCGGCAGTCATTTTATCAGTGCCACAGTAGTTCCTATCTTTAATTTGTTGAATAGATGGTATCTCAATCTGTTTTGACCTGTGCGAAGTCTGAAGATTACCACTTCTTCACTTCTGCTGAGCTGGTAATACGGATCATTTTGTGTGTGGCCTAGATGCTCTTCTTCCCACTCACTTGTGCCTGTACCTGCGCTTGATAAAACTCTTGGCATCCTCATAAGTTATATTTGTGTCAAGTTGAGGAAGCTTTCCCCTTTCCTTTGCCAATCTGTCAGCCTCTTCATTTCCAGGGATGTTGCAGTGAGAAGGGATCCACTGTATCAAGACTCTTTTGTATTGCTGACATAGTCTGTGAAGTGTTACTCTTAGGTCATCCAGTTCAGCATTACTTTGACTTTTCAGCGTTTTAATCACTGACAGCGCATATGAGAAGATAGCTACTAGTCTCTCTGAGCTTTCTTCTGTCATTAGAATTTCTGATGCAGTTTATAAAGTTGCTTCGCTTCAATCTTCCCCTTCCAAGTCAATTTATTTTCTGGTGCATTGGGTGGTCTATCAGCCTCCTGAATTTCTCGGCTTGTTGCTGTGCTCTGCTATCTCTTCTATCCTCCATAGGCTGGATGTGAGTAATCTTTTCCAACTCTTCAATGGGTGTTGACTTCATGCCTCCTGTTATGATTCTCAATGCTTGGTTTTGGGTTCTGTTTATGTTGTCAAAGTTCGACTTAGCTGCCGTTGACCATGCTGGAATACCCTATTCTAAGACTGGTCTCACTCGCCCAGTATATAATAAGTCGTCTGCAAAGGAGGCATTGTGGGTTCTTCTTGGAATATTCTCTGATATGTCATTAATATATGGGAGGAGCAACGTGGATGACAGGACTCCCCCTTGGGTAACACCCTGCTCCAATACCATCTTCCTACTGGTCTGTCCTTGTAGTTGGACTTTGGCAGTTCTATTCTCAAGATAGTGGCTGATCCATTTGAACATTCTCCCACACACTTCACTTCTTTGCAGCTTGACATTTAGTCCATCTTTCCACACTTTGTCAAATGCTTTTTCTAAGTCCACCTAAACCACCATTGTATGCTTTTTTTCATGGAAAGCGTCCTCAATTTTCTGAGTTATATAAGTGATCTGGTCTTCAGTGGATCCTGCTTGCTGTGGGGCTAAAAGGTGTTTTTTTCTCTAGATGCCACATTAGTCGGGAATTAATTATGCGCTCTATCAATTTTCCAACACAGCTAAGTAGACTGATAGGTCTGTAGCCATTTGGTTCTGTCTGAACTTTGTCTTTCTTAGGTATTGGAATCAGTATGACGTCTTTCCATGCCTGTGGTACTATTCCTCTTTTTCAGCTGCAGTTTAGGATGGCCAGAAGCTTCTTATTTGCCTTTGTTCCTAGGTCTGTTAGCATTTCATTGGTTATCCCGTCTTTTCCAAGTGACTTCTTTTTCTTTAGCGCCCTCATTGCCTCTTCCATTTCTTGCATTGTTAACTTTGCCATCATGTGTTCTTCTGGTGCACGCTTTTTTGTTGTCATGACTCCTTTGTTCATCAATGATGGCCTTTCTTCTGTCTATAGGGACTTCAATGTGGTTTGCATCAGCATAGTGTTCCATGAGCGCATTTGCAGCATATTTTCACCTTGTTTGATTGTGATGTGATTTTTGTAAGGTTCTTCGTTGTTCAAAGCTCTAACTAGTTTCCACAGTTTGTTCCCTTCTTTATCTAGGTTGAGATTTTCTGTTGTTTGCTTCCAGCAGTCTCTTGTTGTTTGGTTATACTCCATATTAACCACTAGCTTTATTGGTCTGTGGTCGCTGCCTGCTAGCTGGCCAAGTACCTGTCAGTAAATTTTGTGAAGGATGTCCCCTGTAGCGAAAGCTAGGTCTGGAGTGGAAGTGGTGTGCCATCTTCTAGAGTAGAAACTGGGTTTATCATCTGGCCTGTTGATAAGGTGAAGGTTTGTGTCTATCTCCCAGTCCTCCACTTCCTCTCCTCTACTGTCTGTAACCGGATATCCCCATCTTTCCGAGTGGCTGTTGAAGTCTCCGACCACTATGCAGTTTGAGCTCTTTATTTCCATACTTGCAAGTGTATCTGGCCTGTTGATAAGGTGAAGATTTGTGTCTATCTCCCAGTCCTCCACTTCCTCTCCTCTACTGTCTGTAACCGTTTTCCGAGCTCTTGCAGTTTGAGCTCTTTATTTCCATACTTGCAAGTGACAGGTCTTTGCTCGGTGGGCCATACAAATTGTAGATACGCATGTTCGTGTCCTTTATTTTAATGTCAACCCCTACAATTTCCGACTGGTCGTTGAAGTTCACGGATACCTCGCTACTTGGTATTGCGTTTCGGGTAAGTAATAGAACACTTCTTTTGTGTCCTTCTCGATCGAGTCGGAAAGCCTGGTATCCTCTTATTGAGAATCTGTGGTTGCTGTTGAGATGTTTTTTTTTGGGATGCAAGCCACATCGATTTGATCCTCATAAAGGCGGTTTTTTAGGGGAACTTTTTTGTTGCGAACTCCTTCTGCATTCCTTTGCAGAATGTTGAGTGTTCTTGGTGTTTGATCAATAGCTTTTGCCCTTTCCCTCTGTACCTTGACTCCACAATTCAGGGGACAGTGACCACCAGTAGTATTGGTTGGACCCCTTCGAGGCGGGGGGTCCGGCACTCTCGCCGCCTGGCGGGACTCCACGGGACGAGCACCACAATGCTTAAATTGTATTCGTGACATCTTCGTTAGCAATTGACCAAAAAACACAAAAACTATAGAATTTACAAGTCACCCACTATAAAAATGGGGAGTTGTGAAAAAGAATGCAGCGGCAGGAGCATCGTTTTGGGAAAAGAATGCAGCGTGCTAAAGGTTAAAAAAAAAAATTACGGGCGGGCGAGTTTTCATTCCACGCATCAATTTAGAGCCAAGCGATAAGCATTCCTTTTATCCCGAAATCTCGTCAGCTTCCTGTGATTTTAGCTTTTGTCGTGACAATCAACAAATCACAGGGACAATTATTTGATTACGTAGGTGTAAACCTACACGAAGCAGTCTGTGCATAAGGTCAGCGTTATGTAGCGCTCACGCGAGGAGGAAACGTAGGCAATCATAAAATATACATTCAGGACACAGGCTACCAAAGGGAAAAAAAATAAAGGAACCCACATTTACAAGAAATGTTTTGATAAAAGAGCTGTCAAATTACAGTCTATTTACCTTTATTCCACTTCTCTTTCCGTCATTTTTAGTGGATTGTTTCATGGCTTTATATTAATTACATCCAGATAAGTTTGACTACAAAGATCCACTGAAGGTGAAAGCGAATGGTAAATGAAGAAACCGAAAACTGAAAACAATGATGTCGTTTTCAGGACATCAAGCAGAAAGAACACAACGACATTCTTTCCAATCATTTTTGACAGGTTACGTGCTAGTACTGTGTAAGGGGATTGTCTCCCCTGCTCTGCAGTAGTGGTTCAACAATGGCAAACTTCGAGTAAAAGGATGAGGATTAAAAGGTATCAACCTTCGCTCAAGATTACTCTTGGCTTTGTAAATAGAAGAATGATGCTTCTATTTAAGGGAGCGTCACAGGAATATTACAGAATGGCAAGTATAACAACTGAGATCATCTGAGCTGTTATGAACTTATTATTCTCCGCCTTTTCTGTGAGGAAAATCATTGACTCGTATTTTATGAGTCCCCTGCTGGTTATTTTAACAAGGAAAATAATCAGTTAACTTTAATCGTCGGGAGATGATTTAGATGGAAATTTTACAGAGCCTATAAACTGTGCCAGTACTTTTGGACTTATCTGGTCAGGTGTTGACAATGCTTCGTCGATGATCTCGCGTTCAGTCACTGCTGTTAAAAACTTAGTGTCCACAAAACTATTGTGCCGAGTCTGATCATAGCACGCCTCCATATGAGAATTATTTAACCTGGTAATTATTACATACTCCCGAGTTCCTTCCAGGATGGTTGACCCATTAAACATAGTTGTGAACTCAATAAACCCATAGAGATAACCATTTGAGTCCCGCATACTCAAATACAAAAAAACTGTTATAGACCCCAGACCATTGATAGTGCCCCATTACGGAGATAAATTACCTGAGCGTCTAAGTATATAGAACCCCGAAACACACTGATCCCCAATCACACCGAAACTCATAACACCCTATTACCAACCAAAATCAACTTTCCGGAGTGGAGAATCATGGCCCCCACGGGTTTGGACTTTATATTCCTATAACACTCAAACAAACTGTTAACATACATCTAACTTAACCTCATTTAAACATAATGAATAAATATCCCTTAAAAACATACCAAACTAATCACAAACTAATAACCACACTTGCTACCAAATTCAGTTCTAAAACAGACTCCATAGAGTCCAACCCAACCAAACCCAAACCCCCCACCAATTCCCCCCCCCACCCCCAAACCCCCCACCCTTAACCCCTCCAATAAAAAATAAACCAAACCCAATCCCCCATCCCCCAATTCCCAACATATACAAACAACTAATTAACCCCCAAAACCTACAATCCCCCATAAACAAACTATCTCCCCATTAAACTAAACCCCCAACCCCCAACCCAAATACTCCCCACAAAAATCAAAACCCAACACCCCACCCCCCAAAAATACCCCACATATAAAACAAAAAAAACCCAACCAACCCACATTAACCAAACAAAAACCCCCAACCCCCAAAAAAAAAAAAAAAAAATAAAAAAAAAAAAAAAAAACATTAAAAAAAAAAAAAAAAAATCCCCCAAATCAAAACATTAAAATATATCCCAAACCAACCCCACAAAACAAAAAAAAAAAAATCCCACCAAAAAAAAAAAAACCCACCTTTAAACCAACCACTAACCCACAAAAATCAAAAAAAAAAAAAAAAAAAAACAAACACCAAAAAAACTAAAAATCAAACCCAAAAAAAATAAAAAAAAAAAAAACCCAAAAATCCCAAAACCAAAAATCCCAAAAAAATTCAACCCCCAAAAATCTAAAAAAAACACTAAAAAATAAACCATAAAAAAACAAAACTTCCCCCCAAAAAACAATTAACATTAACAATCCTCCAAATTACCATCAATCCCCCATAATAAACAAATCCCCAAAAACCACCCCTTAAAAAAAAAAAAAACAAAAAAATTCCAAAAAAACCCATACCTTAAAAAAAACCCCAAAAAAAACCCCCCACAAAAACAACACCAAACCCAAAAAATAAAACCATAAAAAAAACCAAAAAAAAAACACTCAAAAAAAAAAAAAAAAAAAATCAAAAATCCAAAAAATCCTTTCCCAAATATCCCAAAAAAACCAACCTAATTCCCACAAAAAAAATAAAAAAAAAACCCCAAAACCAATTACACACAACCATAAAACCACAATCCTAAAATTCCAAAATAAACCCCAAAAAAAATCCCACCAAACCAAAACCAAAAACCTACAAAAAAAACCCCCCCTACATACCCAAAAAAAAAATAAAACCATCCAATTCCCCCTACCTACAAACCCATTCCAAAATCTAAAAAATCTTAAAATATAAAAAAAAAAAACAAAAACAACACCCCCATATACACCCATTACCTAAAACCAAACTATCAACCCAAAAAACATCATACACACTTTTTTTTTTCCACCAAATTAAACAAAAAAACCCCAACAACATATTCCAAAACACAAAAAATAATTTAAAACCCCCCCCCAACCTAATACAAACAAACCCAAAATCCCCAACACTAAAACAAAAACTACCCCCATATAAAAAAAAACTATAATAACCCCCCCAACCCCAACTCCCCACCACCAACCTATACCCCAACCCCAAAACTAAAATTCAAAAACTACCCCCATAAACCCAACAACCCAAAAATCAAAAAAACAAAACACCCCCCCAACACAAAAAACCCAACCAATAAAAAACCCTACCCACAATCCCCCCAAAAACCCAATCATCCCCCCACAACCACATCAACCAACCATAATAAAAACCCCAAACAAAAAAAAACCCATCCAAAACAAACCATTCCCAAAAAACCCCCAACCAAAAAAACCCAAAAAAAAAAAAAAAAAAACAAAATTAATAAAAACAAAAAAAAAAATCAAACAACAAACCCAAACACCCAACCTAACACCAACCAACCAAAAATACCCCCAATAAACCCAAAAAACTACTACCAATCCAAACACCAACCACAAACACCCCCAAACCACAAAAAAAAAAAAAACATTCCACACCCCACCCCCCCTACCATATCCAACCCACCAAAAACCCCCAAAAACCCACAAAAAAAACCAATCAAACCCATACAAAACCTACAACCCCCCCTCAAAAACAAAAACAACCAAATAAAACCCTAAAAATACAAAAAACCCCAAAAAAAAAACCCCAAACAAAACCACAAACCAAAACCCAAAAAACAACCCAACAAAACCCCAAACAACCCAACTAAAAATCAACCCCAAAAAACAACCCAAATCCAATCAATAACCCATTATTAAATCAAACCCCCACTAAAATCAAAAATTTTACCAAAATCCCATACCAACAACCAAAACAAAACACCAATTAAAAAACACTTATCCCACAAAAAAATACCCAAAAACCCACCAACCCCATCCCCAAACACAAAAACCCAATACCACCAAACAACCCCCCCCCCAACCACCCCCAAAAAAAAAAAAAAACCCAAAAACAACCCACCAAATAAATACATACAAACAAAAACCTCCCCCCAAAAAACCCCCCAAAAAAAAAAACCCCAAAAAAACACCACCAAAAAAACAACCCCCCCCCAAAAAAAAAAAAAAAAAAAAAAAAAAATACAACAACCAAACCCCCCCCCCCCAAACAAAACAAAAACCCCAAAAACCCCCCAAAAAAAAAAAAAAAAAAAAAAACCAAAAAATAAACCCCCCAATCATTAAAAATCCCCCCAATACAAATTTCCCCCCAAAAATACCACCCAACCCCAACAAAAAAAAACCACACCCCAAACCCCCCCCAAAAAAAACCCCCCCCACACCCAAAAAAAAAAACCCAAACCAAATACCCAAACAAAAAAAAAACAAAAAACACCAAAAAAAACCAAAAAAAAACCCCCAATTCCAACCAAAAACCCCCCCACAAAAAAACCATACCCCCAACAACCAAACCCCCCAAAAAAAAAAACCCCCAACCCCCCCCCCAAAAAAAACCAACAAAACACAAAACCCAAAAAAAAAAAACCAAAACCCCCCCACCCCCCCCCCCCCACACCCCCAAATAACCAACCCCCCCCCCAACCAAAAACCCCCCCCCAAACCCCCCACCAAAAACCCCCCCAATCAAAAACCCAAAAAACCCCACCCCACCCCCAAAAACAAAAATTTTAACCAAACAAACCCCCCAACCCCCCAACCCCCCCCCCCAAAAAAAACCCCCCAAAACCCCCCCCCCCCCAAAAAAACCCCAACCAACCCCACCAACTACCCCCAAAAACCCCCAAACCCCCAACAAAACCCCCCCCCCAAAAAACCCCCCCCCAAAAACCCCCCCCCCCCCCCCAAAAACCCCAAAAAAAAAACCAACACCCCCCCCATACCCAACCCCAACCCCATAAAAAACCCCCCCCACCCCCCCCCATCACCCCCCCCCAACCCCCCCCAACAAAAACCCCCCCCAAAACCCCCAAAAATCACCAAAAAAATAACAATACCAAAAACCCCCAAAAAACCCAAACCACCCAACCAAAACCAAAAATCCCCACACCCAAACAAAAAAAAAAAAACCCCCCAAACCCCCCCCCCCCCCCCCCCCCCCACAAACCCCAAAAACCCCCCCCCCAACACAAACAAACCCCCCCAACACCACCCAACCCCCCCCCAAAAACACCCCCAACAAAACCCACCCCCCCCCCCCCAACAAAAACCCCAACCAACCCCCACCAAAAAACCCCCCCCCAAAAACAACACCAAAAACCCCCCCCCCCCCCCCCCAACCCCCACCCCCCCCCCCCCAAAAAACCCCCCAACAAAAAAAAAACAAACCCCTAACCCCAACACAACCAAAAAACCCACCCCAAAAAAACACCCCCAAATAACCCAAAACAAACCCCCCCCCCAAAACCCCCACCAACCCCAAAACCCATTAAACCCCCCCCCCACACCCCCCCCCCCAAAAACACACACCCCCCCCCACCCAAACAACCCAAACCCCACAACCCCCCCAAACCCAACAAAACACCCCCAAAAAACCATAAACCCCCCCATTCACCAAAAAAAAACCCCCCCCCCCCCAAAACCCCCCCCCCCCCCCCCCCCCCCCCACCCCCCCCCCAAACCCAAAAAAAACACCCAAAACAACCCCCCCCCAAAAACCCCCCCCCACCCCCAAAAAAAAACCCCACCCCCCCCACACCCAAAACCACAAACCAACCACAAACACCAACCCCAAAACCCACACAAAAACCCCCCAAACACAACAAACCCCAACCAAACCCCCCCCAAACCAAAAAAACCCCAAACAAAAACACCAAAAAAACCAAACAACCCCCACCCCCCCAAAAAAAATAACCAACCCCCCAACCCCAAACAATCAAAAACAACCCCCCAAAAAAACACCCACAAAAAAAACCCCCCCCAAAAAAAACCCCCAACCCCCCCACCCACCCCAACCCCAACCCACCAACCCCAAAACAAAAACCAAACCCCCCCACAAAACCCCCAAAACCCCCCCCCCCAACAAAACCCAACCCCCCAAAAAAAAACCCACACCCAAACCCCCCCCCCCCCCCCCCCCCCAAAAAAAAAAACCCCCCCCCCCCCCACCCCCCCCCCCCCCCCCCCCCCCCCCCAAAAAAAAAAACCCCCCCCCCAAACCCCCCCAAACCCCCAACCCAAACCAAAAACCCCCCCCCCCCCCAAACCCCCCCCCCCCACAAAACCAAACCAACCCCCAACCCCAACCCCAACCCCCAAAAACCCCCACCCCCCCCACCCCCCCCCCAAAAACCCCCCCAAAAACCCCCAACCCCAAACCCCCCCCCCAAACCCCCACACCCCCCCCCCCCCCCCAAAAAACCCCCCCATAACCCAAACAAAAACCCCCCCCAAAAACAAAAACCAACCAACCAAAAACCAAACCCCCCCCCCCAAAAACCCCCAAACCCCAACCCCCACCACCCCCAACCCAAAAACCCCCCCCCCACCCCCCCCCAAACACCAAAAAAACCCCAACACCCAACCCAACCCCCCCCCCCCCCCCAAACCCCAAAAAAAAAACCCCCCCCCCCCAACCCCCCCAACCCCCCCCCCCCCCCCACCCACCCCCCCCCAACCCCACCCACCCCAAACCAACACAAACCCCCCCCCACAACAAACACACCCCCCCACCCCCACAAACCCCCCCCCCCCCCCCCCCACACCCCCCCCCCCACCCCCCCAAAAACCCCCCCAAAAAAAACCCCCCCCCCCCAACCCCCACCCCCCCCAAAAACCACACCCCACCCCCCCACACAAAAACCCAAACAACCCAAAAAAAAAAAAAAATACCCCCAAAAAAAACCCCCCCCCAAACCCCCCCCCCCAAAACCCCCCCCCCCCCCCCAAAAAACCCCCCCCCCCCCCCCCCCCCAAAACCCAAACCCCAAAACAAAAACCAAAAACCCCCCCACCAACAAACCCCCCCCCCCCCCCCAACCCCCCCCCAAAAACCACAAACAACCCAACCCCCAAAACCAAACCCCCAACCCCCCCCAACACCCCCCCCCCCCCCCTCCCCCCCCCCCCCCCCCCCCCACCCCCCCCCCCCCCCCCCCCCCCCCCCCCCCCCCCCCCACCACCCCCCCCCCCCACTCCCCCCCCCCCCCCCCCCCCCCCCCAACCCCCCCCCACAACACCCCAAAAACCCCCCCCCCCCCCCCC
>JAMPIV010014946.1:0-17500 GCA_024509875.1 Oreohelix idahoensis | reverse complement strand
CATCCATTCTAATAAAATTATCCACAAACCCAAACAATCACAACCCCCAACCCCATACCCTCATCCAACACAACCCCCCCCCCCCATTCACCCACCAATTAAAAACAAAACCCCAAACCCCCCAAAACTAATAAACCTTAAAAAAAAACCCAATCAATACAAAACCCTCCCCCTAAACCCCCACTACCTTACCCCACTCAACCCCCCCAAATACACCAAAAAACCCCAACCCAACCCCCCCCAAACAAAAAAACCCAACCCCCCCAAAAAACAAAACCCAACCCAACCCAAAAAAACACCCATACACAAAACACCAAAAAATACCACAACAACCCACAAATACCAAATCCCACCCCCCCAAACATCAATACAATACTATCAACCCACCCCCCCCCCCATCACAATTAAACAAAAAAAATAAAACTACCACAACAATCCCAAAAAAATCCCAAACCCCAAACACTTAACAAACCCCCCATCCCCCCCCACAAAACCCCCCAACCCCAAATAAACTAAAACAATTCCCCAAAATCAAACAAACCCAAACCCCCCCAACCCCCAACAATCATATCCCCCTAACCAAACCTAAAAATTCCCCCCAATTTCCTAAATCCCCTAACCCACTAAAACCCAACCACCATCCACCCCCAACCTCACCCCCCCCACCCCCCCCCCACCCCAACCCCCCCAAAATCCAACCCCCCCAAACCCAAAATAAAAACCCCATATAACCCCCACAAACAAAACCCAAAAATAAAAAACCCCCCCCAAAACAAAAAAAACACCAAAAAAATCCACCCCCCCCCCCTCCCCCCCACCCCCACACCCCCATCCCCCCCCCCCCCCCCTAAAACCCCCAACCACAAAAACTTAGCTAACAAAAACCCTATCACTAAACCCCCAAAATCGCCCTTAATAGATTACCATCACCATAAAAAATACTAATATATCAACCAAAAACCTCCCAAACCCTTAACAAAACAAACCCCAAATACCAATAACTAACTAAATAAAAATCATAATAAACCATATAATTAAACAAATACCCCCAGTACCCCCCACACTAGCCTCATTACAAAACCCCAAAAAAAATAAAACAAATATCCCCCCCCCCCCCCCCCCTCTTTCCATAAACCCAAAACACCACCCCCCCCCAAACCAACCAACAATCCCACAAATAAAAATAAATTTTAAAATTTGAAAAATTTAAAAAATAAATACCCCCAAAACCCACTTTCTAAACCAATAAACCCATACCAAAAAAAACCCCCCTCAACCACCTAATTTCACTTATCCTAAACTTTAAACCCACCCCCAACCATACAAAAATATTATGTAAAAAATTAATTTTGTAAACAATCCCCCATAGAATAAAATCACCCCCCACTCCCACCATTCCTCAAAATAAATACCCCCAAAAACACTACACAACAAAAACTAACCTTGATAAAATAAATTACCCCCAATTAAAAAAACGGGGGGGCCTAATAAATCTAAAAATAATAACAATATTAATTACCAATAGAAATATATATTATAAATAATAAAAAATCCATAAATAAAAAAAACCCTCAAAAAAAAATAAAAAAATCCTCAATGACAATGATACTACAATTCTATGTCAATGGTAGACTTCTTCTAGATGATCACTCGAGAAGTCATCTAACTGGAATTAGAATACTGGCTACTCAGTCGGCTGTTACTGATGTATGTGTGTACTACTAATCTCTATGTTTCGTACGTGCACATGCCAAATCTCTCTGAGCTATCATGAAATGGAAGGCTCTATCTAGCAGTAGATATTGATGTGCAGATAGGAAGACAAGTGTTAGATCGCCTCGTGTCAATCACAGAGTCATGAAGTGAACGACTCTAGCATATCTGATGTGATAGGTAGCTATACTACGGCTCGTATGGTATGTTCTCTCTATCGTGACTGAATGTCGTTCTCAATGAGTCTAAGCACGTCATCTAAGTGGCCTGTACAGATTAGTCCTTTAGGACTCAGTGCAGGAAGGTCGAAGGACACGTGAGTCGTAGGCATACACTTATATAGCATTTGAAGGATTCAGTGTTAGAGAGATGTCTAGATTGTGGATGAAGTACTCATTTTACTGCAAGAGGTGTAAGATACTCAGATTACAGGAGATGCAGTATAAAGACTCATGTATATAGATAGCATAGGTCAGAGCTGATTTCTTAGGATAATGGAACCTACAATTTAGCGTGTGGGGAAGTTTAGGTTACACGATTTTCTTAACAACATTTCGTCCATCAAAAAACTATATATACAATAAGTCCAACGGTATATTTACATTAAATACAAAAAAAAAAAAAAAACGTGTTCCTATACCATAACCTCATACTAAACCGACAAATCTCCTTTAAGGAAGAGAGGGAGAGCAGGGGGGATAGCATAGGAAGTAGACCGGAGCCTAACAATTTCAGAAGTAGTAACATTAGCTGCAAGAAATAAGTGCAGCGATAGAGGGATAAATTGTACAAAAGGGTAGAGGATTCGAGCTCGAGTAGGTCCGTGAGAACCTTTGTGCTAGGTGCTCGGCGCGCTAGCGTGAGCAATGTATGAGCTGTAAAGCTCGCTCATTAAAAATTCATCTAGCATATAAGTCAGCCACGGAAATACATAATTTTTTTTTTAGACTATAGACTGCAAGTGAGATTCTTACGATTTATGCCAAATCGGCAATTCGTCCAAAACACCGGCCCCCCCCCCCCCCCCCGCGACAAACTGGCCACACACCTCACCCATACTACTCGTCCACCGCAATTGAATCGAAAAACAGTCCGGACAATTATCAAAAATCGATTCCCCGAAACCGGGAACGACGCGCGCTCGAAAAAAACTGGGATCGTCTTCTGGTCACTTTCAGTATTATACCCCACAATCTCATCAATCATTTGCTGGGTGACTCACTTGGGACATACACTAGCAATTCTATACGTGCCTATAATCAGATTCTAAGAATGACAAACGTCAACAGCAGGATACGTGGCGTCTTTCCGCACAACCGGAAGCGATCACTAAAAGCATTCAGTTGTCAGTCATGGCATCCCGCGTGCTCGCACTCAGAGGGGCAAGATTAGGAGAGAGGAGAAAAACGACATATGGCCATTCACCAGTACCGTTTCTGGAGAAAAATCTACGGAGATATCTAACAGCATCAGGCAGACCACTGCTTTTCTTTATTAACTTATTCAAGTTGACACCTGAAGGTGAACCAGAAAAGGAAAGAAGAAGAAAGACGTTTGGAGGACATTGAAAACTAACTGTCACAGGCGGGCGAGTTTTTCATTTCGTTCCAAAGATGATGTTTTATTTGCATCCAGGTTTCTGAGCAGCCATGTATGGTTACTAAATAATTTTTTAGCTTCTTTAAGGTGTGAAGAAATTCCTGAATGAACAATGCGGGTTCAAGAAACTCAAACTGGGAAATACAATATTATGAATTGGGGGTTTCGGTCAACCTATGGAATTCAAGCGTCAAAATTATAGAGAAACTGAACATAAAAGAAATTAATCATGCTGATGAAAATTGCACACAGTTCGTGCTTTCCGTCATGTCTTACATCGGCGGAGATTTACACATTTTTTTTCTTTTTCAATTCAGTCTTTTTGTTTCAGTGTTAACCAGAATGTTAAAAGTTAAAAATAACATTTTAAAAGAACAAAAACTATGAAATGGTATTGGGTGGCTCTTTCATTAGAAAATAGTTTATTAAACACTCTCCGTATTTTGGGGACAGGTTACTATGTGAGAGATCCTCTGAAATCCGTAAAAAAATATTGTTGCCCTACGTGGTGTTTTAAACGGGTGTTAAAGTACCGTTTACTACAAAGCACATTGATACTGCGAGCCTTTTCCTGTATTTTCCCGAAGAGATGGGGCGATTGTTTCTGCCCTTTCAATCGCATGGATAATTACCACTGTTAAGATTATTTTCAAACTCTGCAGCGTTGGATTTAAGGACCCCTTCCTCAAAATGTTATTATCTGTATCTCTCCCTTACGTAGTCACACATGCAGCCACATTCTTACACTGCAACTGATGTTCTCAGGAAAACATCAATATGTCAATTTTTCGAAACCGCTGAACAAAAAGCATTAACTATTCCCCATGTGTTAACAACATTTCTGTGCAGGTGTAAGGCAATTCTAAATACCAAACGTGTTATACTATCTCTTAACCAAGTAACTTGCTGTTTTCTGTCTTTACCATCTGTTATTTATTTCCTTCCTAGCTCTCTCCGTGCATTTTCAAGCAAACTTTAATTTCATAAAACACTTCGACCGTTCGGTGAAATATCGCATAATACATAAAGCATGCACTTGAGACATGGATGGGAGGGGGGAAGAGGGAAAGGCAACTATGTGTGACAGTCCAGTTACCTCTATGAGATCACGGTGACTTACGTTAAAATACAAGTCTCGTCGACCCTAAATGTTTAAACAACCTGATACAACTTGCCTTTAAAAAGAAAATGCCGTCATTCCCCCCATCAGCTAAACCGGAACGTACCGAAATATTTGCCGATGCAACATCATCGCATCTTTTCAAAGAACACTCTGTTTGCCCAATTGTGTTTGCTCAACTGTTTTGAGGACGTATCTGACGTATAAAGACAATCCAATCCAATAGGCGAACACATCAATGGCGATTTTGACGCAATACAAATCAGATTTCAAATCTGTGTTAGAATCTGTGTTTCTACACTCCAACCAGCAGACACTCTGTGGTTTCTAACACAATCTAATCTCACACCTGTTATGGTAAAGAACTTTTGCTCTTTAGGTGGGTTGTTTCTTGGTCAGTTTAACCCAAAATAACTTGTTTGTATGTAGATAGGTCAGCCCCTCAGCGAGTCTGCCATGGTGTGGGCGTAATGTAGGCAGACCAGGGTTGTGGAGTCGGCCAAAAACTTTCCCGACTCCCGACTCCGACTACAGTTTTTTTATAACTAGTGATTAGGCATAAAATTATGCCTTTATATGGAGTTATATGTAGAAGTATGGTATGTCCCCCCCCCCCCACCATGTGAATAAATGAATTACGTGGCTGTGTTAGCCTACATTTTAAACTTTTCATTCAATCATACAATAATAAAAAATAACATAATTAATCCACACCTGCCACAAATGACTGAATACATACATCAGAAGGGCAAAATAGTTTCATTTTAACAATGACGGGAATATAGACTAGTGTATATTTATATTTTCTGGCTTTCTCTTATTCTGCCAACACATTTCCAATTGTTGTGCATAACTTTCCAAACTTTATGATCAGAAGCAACTGAAATTTTCCAGATCATTATGTAAAAAAATGGATGTACTTTCAACATGAAGTGGTTTTAGGGAGTTCTACTGCTTTTAAAATGTTGTTTCAATGTTTTTAAGCGCACACCCACCCAACCCCCTTTTATTTGCTTTGGATCAAACGTGGGACCTGCCTTGACTTTCGGTTTCGTAAAAATTCGGGTGGGACATTTTCTTTACCGGACTCACGAACTCCACAGACTTGAGGCACAACCTAAGCTGGCTTCACTTCACAGTGCATGTACACCATATATGTTTTTCTTACAAAGGTGTAGAAGGTTAGGCCTAAAGGAAAAATAGTTGTTTTCTCCTCGAAAGTGCGATTCAGTTTATTGTACCAATATTTTAGCTCACTCCCTTGCCAACCCCTAATGTGGCCCGGGATACCGCCTTAGTTCACCTCATGGTGCATAACCGGACCTGCCTTCAAACAATAACAAAAGTGGGCCCACCTGGTCCCAGTGTCATAGGCTCCACGGTTCCTTTCAATTTGTCTTCATCAGTTCCTTACATTTTCTAGTGGAAACAAAAAAACAGTTCAAGTCAAAAATCCAGGACTCTGCCGGTTTTCTGTAAAATGCGTCACACCATTCTTCTTCTAATGACGGACCTTCTGTCTTTGATGGCCGTGGTGAATTATTTTCTTCACTGCACCAGCACTGACGGGAGAAGGGGCGAAGGGCGAGAGGACTGGCGACTCTTAAAAACAGCAGACTTGGGCAGATTCGTGGCTCGGTGATCCTTGGTTGCGTAGAATTTATCTAAGAGAAAGTGGATGACTCTGATTCAAACCACCCGGGGCTGCCTTGCGGAATATCCATTTAATGGAATTGGCTTCGGGAGTAAACCTGAGGATTAAATCCGGAGCTGGAGTCCCTAAGGCAGTCTAATGTCGATTCGAACGTGTTATTCTGGCCAACTCCTGCGCGACATGGCTGGTACTCAAAACTGAGTATCGGCTACTGCCGTTCCTTTGGATCTTACCGGCTGTGTGGAGAGGGGGAACATGCTGCATGGGCAACAGCTTGAATCCATATAACTGTGCCCAAGCTCGCGCCCTGCAGAGGACACTTCAGCTTCACCCTATAGGTGTTCGGCAAAACACGGGATGTAGCAGTTACCGGTTATAAGCATTTTGCCCAAATTGGCGTAGGGCATGGCGCCAGGGGCTACTTCCGACAGTGGGAGAGGTTCTAGGATCTCACTGGACAGCTACCGCCCGCTTCAAGCTGGGCAGCCCCAGTCAATAAGCGTGTTGTCCCGCCACTGTCTGCTTTCCCCATTGGGTGCATGGGGATTAGGGTCAAACCGAACTGTGGGAACAGAAAATTTTGCACCAAGCAATTATCGAAAAAATAGAAATATAAGCAACTCTTCAGATTGGGATGCTGGAATAACATTCCGGGGACTATGGTTGACTGGGACTATCCGAAAACCCTACAGGATGTAAAAACCGATGTAAGGAAGACAGCCATAATTAATGATGAGCTTAAACGACTTTCAGGTGGATATAGCTGCCACTTTCAGGAAACGCGCCTGGCGGGCTCTGGAACGGTGAGCGAGAAGGACTACACATTTTATTGGCAAGGGAAAGAATCTTAATAAAGCTAGAGAACACGGAGTAGGTTTTTGCGGTCAAAAAAAATCGCTAAACTAAATCATCTCATGGTTGAACCAGGCGAGAATGGATCAGAACACCGCCTGTTAACGCTCCGCCTGCAAACTAGCACAGGTCCCATCACCCTTGTCAGTGTGTATGCTCCTACTCTGTACTCTGCCTCAGAAGCTAAAGATGAGTTCTACGAGGAATCTAACAGCAATTATCAAACAAGCATACCTAGGCAAGAACACAGCTTGTTCTCCTTGGTGACTTTAACGCTAGAGTGGGTGCCGATAATGTTGACATGGCCTTCAGTGTATGGGCAGGTTTGGTATTGGCAAGATGAATGCAAAATGGGACAACGGCTCTTAGAGTTGTGCGTTACCACCATGACCTCTGCGTGACTTGTAGTGGTTTTGATGGTATTGTATGATGGTGATATTACTAAGTGTGATGTATGAGGTCAGCTGTGAAGGCTCCTGAGTTAAAATGTAGCTGTGAATTTCCCAGAAAGGGCCCTTTCTTGCTACCACTACGGACCTCCCCACGCTCTATCTTTTTTTCTCATGAATGTGGCTACGTTAAAACCTAGGGTACTGAATGTAAATATGATTGTAGTGGACATATAAAAACACAACCCCACATCAGGGGGGGGGATATTAAATAATATGAATATTAATCAATAAAAAATTTAGAAACAATTAAAAAAAACTTACTTAAAAAATTCCCCTTCTACCGTGAGGTGTAGAGGTTTGGAAGAGAGAGCGCCAGACTATCCTATCGGCTGTCTTCCTCCTGGCCTGGTTCCATTCTAGTCCTCGGTCCTTCAAAGATTGTCTAATTTTGTCCTCCCCGCGGACTCTGGGTCGTCCCTCGGGGGTCTGGATCCTGGCTCTTTGTTTACCCATGCTTGTCGTGGTAGCCGATCTTCTCCCAGTTCTGCAGACTGGCCAAACCATTCTTAGTTGGGACTGTTCTACTATGGGTCAAATAGGTAGGGTAAGTGGATTTTAGGCCTTGAATCGTATCGTCTGGTTGGACGTACCATGTCTCTTCTTGTTACTTCAACCACCTTCCTCAGATACCTCATTTCTGAGGTTTGGATCTGGCTTTTGTGGGTTGTAGTCATTGCCCATGACTCGGTACATCCATATGTCAAGACTGGGGGACATAGGTGGAGCGGTATACAGCCTTCTTCTTTTTCTTACCATCCTCTCTCTTGCTGAGGAATCCTCGATTTATGGCCTGAAAAAGTCTCCCAGCTGCTGCTTTTCGAGTGGCCAACTCTTCTTTGATGCCTCCCTTTCGGTCTATAATAGCTCCGTGGTATTTAAAGTGGTCGACCTGCTCCAGGACCTGTTCTCCCAGCTTAATCTGATGTCTTCTTTCTTCTCGTGATATCACCATGGATTTTGTTTTAGAGTTGGTTCGCCTTTAGAATCCAGTACGGTTTTTCTCTCTTGTGTTACTCGTAATCGTGGTTTAAAAGCCAACAGGTGATTGGCCTGTTTGTGACTTTGATATGGTGGAGGGGTCTGCCTCTTACGGCCTCCATGAAGGCCCGACCTCATCCTTTTTAATCCGGGCTTGGAAACAATGAACTAAATTCAAGCTGGAGAAATTTTAGAAAGTAAATCTTTTTTAAAATTTATTTGTTCTGAACCAATGGTTTTATTTTGGGCCAGAACATAGTATGAAAGATTTTGAACAATTTTTGAGTGAATGGGCATGAATAAATGGCATGATAAATAAAGGGTGTGTACGTATACACTTTTCACGATTTGTTAATATTTCTAAAGTTCATAATTTTATTTTCCCTGGGCCGAGAACGATGAATAGATGTGTTGCTGTTGGGGTGGCTTCATCACCTCCTGTCTATGCCTACCAAACATTGTCATTTAATTGATGGGAAAGGAAATGGAATTGTTTTTTAGTAGAACATTCCCACTTTGGGTTGCTTTGTCTATGAAGTTGTTTTTTGTGTAATAATCCAGAAGACCAGCATGCTTTAAGTAACCTTCGAATGGAGTAGTTCTGGTTGCTGGGAATCTGGTGGCCCCACCTCTCCGTGCTTGGGGGCAATATATCGGGTGGCCCCACATCTCAGTGTCCTGGGGGGCAATACATGGCTGTTCTGCCGGTTGCGGACACTGCAGGGTCATCTCGGATCAATATTTACCCAGGCATTTGACAACCAACCCTTTTAGTTCAACATAAAAAAACATCACAGCTCTGATTAAAGTATTGGTTCTAAGGTTCAGGTAACCTTACCTAAGAGGCCACTTCTCACGTAACAATTTACAAAACCACCACATTAGACAGGGTCAGATCACTATTGACCATTGACAACAGCAATCTTACAAGTTGGTATTAACATAGGATAAGTTTTCTCCCAGGGACTACATATTCCGAAATATGTTAATTAGCTTCTTGCCATAGCATAGGATAGGTGATGTGTTCCAATGATCTAAACACTTGATCTGGTCCTTCCTAAACCCTTGCTGGAGTTTACTATATATTGTTTTGTCCCTAGACCCTGGAACTAGGGGCGGGGGGGGTACTAGACGCTAATCCTTACTTGTTTGTAAGGCTTAGATTTCGATATGCAGTATCAAATCACTCGCAAACATTTAAAAATATTTATAATATACAAAGAAATAATTTCAATCTTACCAGATTATGAATATAAGAACACAGAAATGCTAGCAAAACTCAGCTGAAGCTGCTGGCCTTAGTATGGCAGTCCCTTGAACTTATTTCTATTTTACTTCATTGGAAATCACCTACACTATAAAATTTACTGTGTCTATCACTGGCAACTATGAGGAATGGCAAAAAAGCGACTCTGAGCGATGATATATGATTGTCTTGTGGCCAAATCAATGCCTTGTGTTTTTTCAAATTCAAATTTACTACCTAAAGTCATTTCAGTCATGCTTCAGAAGATATGGATTTTTTATCTGTTAGTCCGTCCGTCTCATACATGCGTTTTCACAAATATAACGTACTTGGTTTCTTGAAACCAACCTATCCGTCCCCTCTACAAATTTTGTCTTTTAAAGTTATTTTTTAGCCCACAGCGCTCCCACAATGTCCGCCTCTCTTTCATTTAAACTAGATTTGGACACATTGAGTCTCAAGGTCGCGGTTTTTGTTGCAAATTCAGTGAAATGTTTGATTCAATGGCCTGGTTCTTTAGCTGTTGTGAAACAACACAGTCTTTTGTCCTAAATGTCTTCATTATTATCTATCAGTCTGGTATAAATACATGCATATTATTTCACTGCTCAAAACTTGGGCCATCCGGCCAGCTAAATTTCTTAAATTCTTACACATTAATGTTAAGACCCCCTACACTCCCGAAAGTAAGTTACCTTTTTTTAATTTTGTAATTTTTTCAAGCATTCTGCGTTGTAAATTACTTTTGCCGCTGTATTCAATTAAAAAAGGCTTTGGTATCGAATAAAGTCACCTTTCCGTACCTCGTGTCAATTTGGGGACGTGAATTTTTCACTTCCCCCCCCCCCCCCCCCCCCCCCCAATTGCGTCTCCTTAGCCTTTCTAGTCTCACGCAATCTTTCCAGTCATATTTTTTTCCTTTGATCCGCCGTTCTCATCCCGTTCAAATGGTATACCGTTTTGACTTCCCGTTAGCAAGTCAATTTTTATTGGAGGGGTAGTGACCCGCGGTCAGGGCGATCATGTACTATCAGCAGCTTACGCGTTATTATGTTTTTATCCTTACATGTTATCTTTGGAGGTATTTTTTACGTTGTATCCACTGTTAAATTTTATGACAGTGACCAACACCTACTTTCAGACAAAACCACCAGCATAAGGTGTCATGGAGACACCCACGATCCAAGCACACTGGCACCTTCTTCTTCTTCTTCTTCTTCTTTCTTCCTCGTTCTCGATCTGAAAAGGACTGTGGTTGCGTTGTGTCTGTTTGCGCCTAAGCTGTGATATCTGCACCTTTCGGTCGACACATCCGACTTCTGCACGGCATTTTTTAGGGACCGGGTTTGCCTTCCCATTTCGATCCGCACTCGCTCAGCCAGACTGCACTGCTGCAGACTGTTTCCAGGACCACCACGTGGAGGTGGAGTGCGGTCTTGACCAGCTCTGGTTCGCTGGTCCTGACGTAGGTAGTACAGCTATGGGTCGCTGACTGCATTCACTATTGCTGCATCTTGGGGTCCCAAAAAACTTGGACCTGATTCTCGTCAGAAGGCCACTCCTCAGGTCTGTGCTCTCCACGCGCTCGTACCATAGTGCAGACTGTGATACCAGATCCCACTCCTTGGTTTGCTGCAAAATCAGAGCACAAACCAAGAAAAAGTTTCTATCGTGTCAGACATGAAGGGGAAACCATGCATTGATTACCAGCAAGATGTCAGGACCACTTTAATGATCGCTCAATTCACTGCGACCTTCGAGAAAGTGCTCAGTAGCCCTCAGCATGGTGATACTATTACAGAGAACTGGGCGCATCTACGGAACACCATTCAAAGTACTGCACTTGCCACCTTTGGTAAGAAAACAGCAAAGTCAAATGACTGGTTTGATGCTTCATCAGATGTGATGGCACCTGTCATTGAAGCTAAGCGCAGTGCTATGAATGAATACAAACGTTCACCGAGTGCCAGAACCCTACAGATCTTGAGGGCTACGAGAAGCAAAGTTCAACAAACTGCTCGACGCTGTGCAAATGACTACTGGCTCCAGCTCAGTGAGAGCATCCAGATCGCAGCGCAAACAGGCAACACTAGACAAATGTATGACGGTATAAAGAAAGCACTTTGCCCCCATAAAAGTAAGACGGCACCGCTAAAAACCATCAGCGGAGAGAAGCTAACCGATAAGGGTAAGCAGATGGAGAGGTGGGTCGAGCACTACTCTGAGCTTTACGCTAGAGACAATACCGTTACGCCTGCAGCCCTTGATGGTGTCAACAGTCTGCAAACTATGGAGGAGCTGGATGCCGAACCAACATTAGAGGAACTCAGCAAGGCCATTGATAGCTTGGCCTCTGGCAAAGCACCAGGCAGTGATGGGATTCCTCCTGATTTAATCAAATGCTGTAAGAGCACGCTATTACATCCCCTGCATAGGATGCTGTGCCAGTGCTGGGAAGAGACAATTATTCCTCAAGACATGCGAGATGCCAAGATTGTAACACTGTATAAAAATAAAGGAGACAGAAGTGATTGCAATAACTACAGAGGCATCTCTCTTCTTAGTATTGTTGGTAAGGTTTTTGCCAAAGTCATCTTAATGCGACTACACAAGTTAGCTGAGCGTATATATCCAGAGTCACAGTGTGGATTCCGAGCTGGCAGATCAACAACAGACATGATCTTCTCTCTCCGCCAGCTTCAGGAAAAATCAAGAGAGCAGAAAAGACCATTATATATCGCCTTTATAGACCTCACAAAAGCATTCGACCTGGTTAGTAGGGATGGACTCTTTAAAATCCTCCTGAAAATAGGCTGCCCTTCTAAAATGCTGGAAATGATAAAGTCATTCCATGACGGCATGAAGGGAACAGTCCAATATGCTGGAAGCACGTCACAGCCCTTTGATATACGAAGTGGCGTTAAACAAGGCTGTGTTCTGGCTCCGACCCTCTTCGGAATCTTCTTTGCCTTACTCTTGAAACATGCATTCAGAGATGCAACTGAAGGAATATGCCTTCACACTAGGTCAGATGGCCGTCTGTTTAATCTTTCAAGGCTGAAGGCAAAAACAAAAAATCAGAAGGGTCACTATAAGAGACTTGTTGTTCGCTGATGATGCTGCAGTCGTCACTCAAAGCCAACAGGAGCTTCAGAGCTTGATGATCGCTTCACTAAAGCATGCAAGGACTTTGGCCTCACAATAAGTCTAAAGAAAACGAATGTGCTGAGTCAGGATGTGGGTGCTGCACCAGTTATCACTATCGATAACTATGAATTGGCAGTGGTGCACCACTTCACATACCTAGGGTCTACCATCAATGACAAACTCTCACTGGATACAGAAATCGACAGCCGCATTGGCAAAGCTGCAGCTACCTTTGCCCGCCTCACATCGCGTGTTTGGGGAAACTCCACACTCACAATGAAGACCAAAGCTGCGGTATATAATGCCTGCGTCACCAGCACACTCTCCTATATGGCAGCGAGACCTGGACGACCTATGCTAAGCAAGAAAGAAGGCTCAATACCTTCCATTTGCGGTGTCTACGCCGCATCCTCGGCATCTCGTGGAAAGATAAAGTGACAAATGTCGATGTGTTGTCACGTGCTGGCCTTCAAAGTATGTATACCGCTTCTTATTACAGCGCAGACCTTTCGCTGGCTTGGCGATATGTTCGCAGCAAATGGAAAGTTGGTCGCATCCCAAAAGATATCTTCTACGGACAATTAGCAGATGGCAAGAGAACAGTTGGGGGGCGACCACAGCTGAGGTTGTCAAAGATGTGTGCAAGAGAGATATGAGGGCACTGGACATGGATCCAGCAACATGGGGAGGATGAAGCTGCCGATCGCACTAAGTGGCGATGCTATTTACGGCGCCACCTCAGATTGGGCGAAGAGAGGCTCACACAAGAAGCAGAGGTGAGGAGAAAACGTCGAAAGGAGCACCAGGAAAAGATAAGCAGCCTGAGGGCTGTCACCTAGGGGCGCATTCCCATAGTCAGTTATTGACTGAAGGGGCTAATTATATTTATTTACTTATTATTATTACTTGTTCATATTGTTATTGAAATTTAAAGTTTTCGACTGGTGGGAAATGCTCGAAACCAATGCCCAACCTTCATTAGCTGCATTTTATGTTTTGCTTGGTATGTGATGGTGTTAATAACTTGTGTGTCTCACCTTACGGGCCTCAAATTAATACACCGGCGGACTGTTTATCATTACGTCAAGAAGAAACTTCAAACGTGCCCAATATGGCTCAAGCGTCTTTACCGAAAAGATTCACCATAAGTGAGTCTCTCCGAGAAGGACTAGGGATTGCAAACTCTTGTACCCAGAGTGTCAGGGGACATGACAGACCGACAACCATGCTCTGCGCGTGATATTGAAACTGAACTTCCATCACTTTTACAACAAAACAAAAAAAACATTAAAGAGATTGCTGAGTAACCTCTCAGTCACGCTTGTCCTACCACAAAGTTTGTCCTTGAGATGTTGGGTCCGGCATATTTCAGAGGCGTTTTTTTGTTGAAACACCTAAAACTGGTGTGGAGGAAACAACATACACGCCCAACACTTACATACACACACACGTCCAAAAGGCCCGAAGACACACCAAAGTTAGAAGGACTTTATTTTTCGTTTGGGAGATCGTAGATGGAAGCGGGAAGACAAAAAGTTCAGGAAAAACTGGGGGTCGGGGAGGGGGCGTCGTAACAGATTGAAGTTACAGGTGTGTCGAATTCTCTACGCTGGAGAGTTTACGCTCTGACGAGCGACATGGTAAAGATAAAAATTCGCACATAATTAGCAATTACAGTAACCCTTGGACGTTCCTTCATCGCAAACTAAAAGTATATACTTTGCTATTATAAGGTCAAGGTGGACATATAGCAGATACTGCCGTAGGGAGAGGGAAGCCTCTAGAGCAAAGTTTTCGCAAACTTTTCAGGTCACCGCTACCCTCGGCTTCAGGGCCGTGAGGCATGTACCCAGCGCTCCCACCCGCAGCATGGGGTGGGGGGGGGTTCCACAGTACATAAAAAAACTGTAAAGAACTGACAAGATAAGGAGCAAACTGCTAATTCAAAACCGTGAAAAAAATAATTGGCTCTATTTATTAAATTCTAATATAAAGCTATAGATACGCTTATTTATTAAATTTGTAATTACATACAAAGACAAAACGTAAATGGACTTAATCCAGGAATAACAAAACAGTAGTACAAGAGAGTTATCTAGAGGACTCCACTATAATAGGTCCAACCCTTTTTTTTTAAAATGAAGTGGGGGTGACCATTTTCCTTCCTGGCTATTTGGCCTTCCTTACTCAAGAGCATAGTCAGGTGCCCATTTTACAACTGGGCAGTCTGGAGTGTGACGCTCCTAGGTTTCTATCTGGGCGAACCCCGGTAACTTTATGTCAGAAGCTAGCTGCTCTGACCTTTAGGACAGTCGTTCTCAAACGTGGGCCATATGCCCCCCCCTTAGGGGCCATGCCATATTTTCTTAGGGGGGCCACTGTAAGATGGTAAAGTACCTTTTTTCCAGCAAGAACAGTGGACTATTCAAGGGGACCACATGAGAAAAATGTGGTCAGAAACATGGGAGTGGCATGACGCCATGGAGATGAAAAATGTTGCGAACACCTGCTTAGAGAAACAATATCACGTGCCGCAGTATTTATGGATTCAATAGAAAAAGTACATTACGGAAAAAAGAAAATGCGCTCTAAGATACTATATGGAGTGGAGTGTAAAGGGAAGAATTGTAGAGTTTATGAATAAAGTCCTCAAAGGCTGTTCATAACGCACGTGTTTAGCCGCAGTGATTGTCTGACTTCATGGCCATGGTCGAGAACACCCTGGAAAATTTCAGACCGGCAGATTTCGCATGTTCGAGATTCCAAGTTGAGGTGGGATTTTTAGATCGCAAAACTGCAACAGGGGTCGACGCAGCCTCATGGGAATGGGTACCAGAGGAACTCTGGGAAGTTTACAGGCGGCTGGCGTGATGCTTGACCACCATCACCTTTAGTGTGCCTAGAGGTCGGAGGAAAATATGGGACTAACACCATATCCCAACTATGCCTCAATGGGAATGTAACGGGACCTTTACCTGTATCCACAGATTTCCCCAAAATTCCTTGACTGTTTCAGGCTTGGACTGCATCCATTGCCCGTTGAGACCTGTGATGCAATTTCGGCAGTATCTAAGACCTCCAAACACTTATGGCATCAAAATGATGTGATCTACATACTGTATGTAAAATACCATTCTTGAACCATAATTAATTATGTCAGAAGGCTCTAAGATGCATCATATGTCTAGGCCGAGGGGGTAAAAACGACAGGACGCGTATAGGATTGTGCCTGGATAAAAACCAAGGCGTTTAAAAGTTTATTATTTGTAAACAAAAAAACCTTCGCTGTGTACACGTTTCTTAACATATAGGATGTAGTAGATAGATAGATAGATAGTGAAAATGGCTGTGAAGATATAAAGAGTAGAATAGATAGATACGATGAGGATAGATCGTGATAGGATCTGGGATGACGTGGATTGAGTAGAGTTTGAGATAGTAGAAGATAGATTGAGAGAATAGTGTTGTCTCGAGAAAATTGGCCATAGGGTATATAGGTAGTTGAGGTAGGTAGGTCGAGGGTTGGGTAGGTAGGTAGATGGATAGGATTGAGAGTTTGAATAGATCGATGTAGAGATATGAAGAGTATCAGATAGATAGATAGATAGATAGATAGATAGATAGATTGTAGGATAGATAGAGATAGGATAGAAGGGAAAAAGATGGAGAATAATAAGGAAAAATGAAGCAATTAAAGAACTGGGATAAAAGGGTGTCCAGACATAGGTTTGTTTGAGCAAGTAACCATAGAAGTGGATATTATGTATTTACAGCTGGTGTGTGGTAGTATAAAAATAGTACACATTGCGAAGAGAGATAGGATAAATGCAGATCAGCGACTCCCATAAGTTGTCTGCTTGCCGGTCTCAGAGGTCAGCGAAACCAATGCTTACCTAAGGATCCTACTCCACCTCCAAGTGGTGGTCCTGGAAAACATGTATATGCTTTCATGACGCGATCACAGTCTGGGGACAGAGAGTAGGGAATTGAGTCGCAGAAGTGAAGGGACGAAGGGCAAACGCCGGTTCCACCAGATATAATGTTGCCAGTGCTGAAGTTTAGAGATGTGTGGTCTTGGTAAACGCTGTCCGCTCAAATTATCGGCAGCTTCGATGGTAAATCGGTGTCACATCGCAATCTCTCTAAAACGTCCTTTCAGAGACGTGAACGTTGTGTAGCTGATTGAGGAACAGCATGAAACAGTGAAGCAGCAGCATAAGCTCTGATGTACTTTGGTATAATGGGCTTCTGATGCGCTATTTGTGCGCGCAGTGTTTTTACGCTGTAGGTGTGTGTTGTATGTGCTTTTCTGAGATTCTCAATTCATGTTTCAGTTGCTTTCTAAGATTATATATGCAGTTTTTGTTTTATATATAATGAATTTGAAGTGTGTAGTATTGTTTAAATAACAAATGCGGCTTGAGTTTATGGCGCGTTATGACTACTTTGCGGTTCTGCAATGTAGTTCTGTAGGATTTTTAAGTCGAGCGCGGTGTGAGCCTTGGGTGGAGTGGGATCCAATTGTTTAGAGGTGGGGATAGTGGGGGGGGAAGTATAGCGTAAGAGTTTTAGGCCCTATGGAAAAGGGGGGCGACGGGGGGGGTGTAAGTTTGTGGATGTTGAGTAGTATGGAGTGGGGAATGGGGGCGAGAGGGGATGTGTTGAGGGGAGGGCGCCAATGTTGTGAGGGGGGTGGGGTCGGAAGGGAAACGTTTGTGGGTTGTGGTGGTAGAGGATGT
>JAMPIV010014945.1:0-25329 GCA_024509875.1 Oreohelix idahoensis | reverse complement strand
TCCTGAAAAACTCTTTATAAGAAAGATGACAATAGATGGATTTACGTTTTGAAAAACATTACAGTACCCAGACCAGACACATCTTTCGAAACAGAGGTTAGCAGGAATTGCATATTTTGAACGCAGCATTTTAGCTCTATTAAATATATATATTTGGGTTCCTTAGGGTTTGCTGACAAAGAATATGTACAACGTTATGCAAATAGTCTAGGAATTAACAAGTTATAGCCAAAATAAAATGATGGTGCTGTCAGACAACACCCAAAATCAGAATCGCTCAGTGGTAGATTTTTTTACACAACCATTGTACGGGAAATGGGCCACAAGTTACATTTGAACTGATTGGCTGGAATGATATGTAAGGCTAAACACGATTGGTCGGGCTATAAATGCTATCCTTGGTTGTTAGGGGAGACGTAGGAAGTTAAAATTTTTTCAAACACTTGTCGAAACGTGGCTCCATTGGCCAGACTCGCTGATATACTCACTTAGGAGCGTTAGTTCGAGACCACTAGTTCAAATAAGCTTGATAAAGCAACAGTGCGTTGAAGCCAGCTCATATTTTTGCTAAATAAAAGCCTGGAACATAAGCAGATGGGAATTTGTGCCAGTAGTTGTGCCAGAATTCATTGCTAGTCAACGTATCTGTGTTTATTCTATGAATTGTGGTAAGCTTGAAACATTCAGTATCTTTTAATGAAAATTGAATGTGAATTGTTAATTTATGCCTGTATATATGTGTAGCTCAGTAGCAAACATGATGTAAAGCCTATAATGCTCCAGCCTGAACAGAAGGTGTCGGAGGAAAGTAAAACGGCATGGAATGGCCAAACAGTACACTGACACCTAGATGATTGACTAGAAAGAAATAATGCTGGAAGTGCAGAGGCGTAGTAACAATTAAGGAGGTTAATACTGGTATAAAGTATTTCAGATGAAGCTGACAGTTGGCCTAACGCTCTGAACTCAATGTTTGTGATGTATTGTGCTCAGTGTAAAAAGAGAGTATAAATTAGTTATGAAGTAGAAGGTACATCCTTCTTGTTTTCAGGGACCGTGGTCTTGATGGTATTGAGCAGCACCTGGTCAGAGCTTTGCTGAATCCAGAGTCGGACAGCATACTCCTTGGTCCATTTAGCTATCAGTGAGGTGTCTCCAGAGCACAGGGGAGAAATCGAGCAGAGGAGTCCTTTCCTGCCGCCATCACGCAAGATAAGCTGATGTGGCCAGCTGAGCTCAAAATTATGTACCCCCATCTTAAAATAACATTGTAACATAAACTTAAGAGGGGAAGTAAATTGTTTTAATATCAGGAACTGAGAACATCTCCAATACTAGTTCCAATAAAGACAAACTATTGAAGTCATGATGACAAATACCAACAGAGCTTGAACAAAACAAAACCAGTATTACCTCATATTACTACAACACAACTGACACACATAGGATACTTTTAATAATATATGTCACTACAATATTCATATTGATAAATTCTGTACATATAACTTGTAATTAAAATTGATTGTGATTCCTGGTTCCCTTTGTATTTGAATCAGGACACATATTCATTCATGACAGAAATGAATACATATTGTTATTTGAAAAGTTATCAGCGACTCCTTTAAGATATCCTTGTAGAGTGTTTTATGTATGTGAGTGACACAGTGTTGTCAAGTGTGGTGGAATAAATTAAATTGTTTATCTGTCTGTTGTTGTTATGACTTACACTTCATCATACACATACCCTAGACATACAACGTAGTCATCACACTATTCCAGAATAATTCTGACTGAGATATATATATATGTGGCAGCAAGTAAGGTTATCTATAATACACTACTCTTATTAGATATAGATACCTTCACAGCTGATCTCAGTCAGTACACTAAGTCCCCTATAAATATTTATAACATCCCACTTCACCACAATTGGAAAGCATGGATTAGGTATGATGAACGAGAATGGGGAACTATTAGCAAACTTCTGTGCTTTAAATCAACTAGCTATTGGAGGAAGCATATTTCCACATAAAAGAATACATAAATCAACATGGATATCACCAGACCACAGAAATGAGAATCAGATTGATCACATATGCATAAGCAAGAAATTTAGGTCATCATTGCATGATGTGAAAGTATGTAGAGGAGCAGATGGTGTATCAGACCACCATCTTCGGTTGGCTAAAACAAAATTAAAAATCAAGAAATTAACAACAGCAAATAGTTATAGACAACTGTATAATGTGGGATATCTAAGAAATCAGGAAATAAGAGAAACCAAATACTCCAACAGCTGAAAGATGAAACAGATACGGAAGACCACTGGCAACAAGTAACAAATATATGGAACGAGACATGTGAAGAAGTACTGAGAAAAAGAGAACATCAGCACAAAGCATGGATAATAGCAGAAACCATTAGTAAGATAGAAGACAGGAAAAACAAGAAAGCAGATTTAAACGGAAGCAAAACCAGAAGCTCCAAAACCAAGGCTCATGAAGTGTACATAGAAGCAAACAAAGAAGTAATAAGAAACATCAAACGAGACAAAATGTAATATATTGATGATTTGGCAAGGGAAGCAGAGGAAGCTGCAGTCAAAGGAAATATGAGGGATATGTACAACAACACAGAGAAGCTAACAGGGAAATATAAGCAAGAAAATGGCCTCATGAAAGGTAAGAATGGAAAATTGATTAGTAATATACAAGAACAAATGGAAAGATGGACAGAACATTTTGAGGAACTTCTCAATAGACCAGCTTCAACTAATTCCCCAGACATCCAGCCAGCAGAAGAAGAGCTACAATTCAGCTGTGAATGACCAAGTAGAGAAGAAATAAAGAAAGCCATAAAGCTTCTGAAAGATGGAAAAGCAGCTGGTCCAGATTGCATTCCTACTGAGGCCATCAAAACAGATATCGATACCTCTACAGAGATGTTATAAAAACTACTTGGCAAAGTTTGGGAGAGAGAGGAAATACCAGCAGAATGGAAGGAAGGTTATCTGGTCAAGTTGCCTAAGAAGGGAAATTTACAAGAGTGTACATATTATAAAGGAATAATGTTATTATCAGTGTGTCATAATGTTTACAAGATAGGTCTGAGATATTTATGATCCTGTCAGAGCAGAAGTGATAGTGGTACCTATGTGAGAGTAAGGTGTAAGAGATAGTTGTTTCTCACAAGGGTGATAGTGTAAGTGGAAGATTAGTCTCTGGAGTGAGTAATTTCTCTAATCCAACCTATCTTTACGACTATAATTTAATCAGACGCACTTTCTCTCCTTATACAAAATACAAGTTACACTGCACCCACTTACACACAATTATGTGACAAATACGCACAATGTGAAAACAAACTATGGATAACAGATATGGGTAGGGGCTGACCAAAACAATAACTTAAGGTTTATTAAGTTTATTATCACTAGAAATTCACAACATCAAGCATATACAGTACATTAATAAGCATGGTTTACAGACAAATGAAATTAACCCAATAGGTCCTCCCCTCTTGTAAAGGAAAAGAAAAGGAAGTTCCCAACAGAGGTTAATTAACCCAAAAGATCAAAGGTTAACAGTAAGGGTATGGAATAGTCAGTAAGGGAAAAGAACGAGTACCTAATTAAGCTATCCCGTAAATACTCAGGTTAGTAAGAAAAAAAAAATGTATGATAGTGGTAACAAAAGAAAAATATGCTTCTCTCTTTCGGTTCGTTCACTCAGTCATACTGTGGCAACACGCATACTCGCTTACCCAATATTTGCCGCAGGTATTCCTTGGAAATAAACGTACTTACCTACTTAGTCGTTCCCTTTCTACCGTGAGGTATAGAGGTTTGGAAGAGAGAGCGCCAGACTATCCTATCGGCTGTCTTCCCCCTGGCCTGGTTCCATTCTAGTCCTCGGTCCTTCAAAGATTGTCTAATGTCGTCCTCCCAGCGGACTCTGGGTCGTCTTGGGGGTCTGGATCCCTGGCTCTGTGTTTGCTTGTCGTGGTAGCCGATCTTCTCCCATTATGCAGACATGGCCAAACCTTCTTAGTTGGGACTGTTCTACTTGGGTCTGCAGGGGGTGGCATTTTAGGCCTTGACGTATCGTCTGGTTGCGGACCATGTCTCTTCTTGTTACTTCAACCACCTTCCTCAGATACCTCATTTCTGAGGTTTGGATCTGGCTTTTGTGGGTTGTAATCATTGCCCATGACTCGCATCCATATGTCAAGACTGGGACATAGGTGAAGCGGTATACAGCCATCTTCGTTTTCTTACCAACCTCTCTCTTGCTGAGGAATCCTCGATTTATGGCCTGAAAAAGGCTCCCAGCTTCTGCTTTTCGAGTGTCCAACTCTTCTTTGATGCCTCCCTTTCGGTCTATAATAGCTCCGAGATATTTAAAGTGGTCGACCAGCTCCAGGACCTGTTCTCCCAGCTTAATTTGATGTCTTCTTTCTTCTCTTGATATCACCATGGATTTTGTTTTAGAGCTACTTATGACCATCCCTCTCTTCTCCAGCTCTTCCTTCCAGATGTGCAGGTTGGATTGAAGATGTGCCTCTGTTTTAGCAATCAGGGCAACGTCATCAGCAAATGCAATCTCTAAAATACATACCTGTCTCATCTTCCAGTACCCCACTGAATACTTTCTTGTTCTCTCCTTACATGACTTGATAACATCGTCCATGAGGAGTATGAAAAGATAAGGTGACAGGATATCACCTTGTCTTACACCAGTGGTGGTCTTGAACTTATCTGACTTATGGTTTGCTGTCCTCTAATAATTCCTGCAAGACTTGTAGAAACTCTGTGTAGCATGAATCAGAGGTGCTGGAATGTTCTTCCTTGCCAAACAGTCCCAAAGTTTGCTCCAGGGGACCCTGTCAAACGCCTTTTCCAGATCTATGAAACAAGAATGGATCTCACTCTTATACTCTAGGGCCTTTTCACTCAGCTGTCTGAGTGTGAAGATTAGGTCTTGAGTACTTTGGTTTGCTCGGAATCCGCACTGGACCTCATCCAAATGTGGCTCAGCTAGGCGACGGAGTCTTCGACGCCTTTGAAATAAACACTAACAAGTACTATGACTCTACTTTGTCAGATTATTTGCCAAATCCGGCCCCATACTATCGTTGGTGGTGACTGCTTAAATAAGGTAGTCGCCGAAGTTGGTGCATTAACAGTTTTTTTCCTGGATAGTTTCTGTATTACTGCATTTAGTTGGTTGGATCAAGGCGTATTCGTGGTGGTCAGGGTCATAGAAGAAAATGTATATGGTTCCGGTGTTGTCTAGCCTCTGGTTGCTGAGACACTCTGTTACGTTATAAAAATGCTTATGATAATAATTATCGGCTGTTCTCTGAGTTGATGGCCGAGTCTGAACAGTGAGTTCTCTTGAGTATAATCCCGTGGAAAACTACTGCCATATGTCAGATATAATATATATATTATATATATATATATATATTATATATTATATATTTATATATATAATATTATATATATATATATATATATATATATATATATATATATATTATATATATATATATATATATATATATATATATATTATATTATATTGTATGTATGTATGTATGTATGTATATATATATTATATAGATATATATATTATATATATATATATATATATATTAATATATATATTATATTATATATATATATATATATATATAATATATATTTCCACAGCTGGCTGATGAGATTGATATGAAAATCTGGTAATGTTCACGTCCAGTTAATATTATATTTATTGTTTCTAGTGTGGCCTCTGTCATGAATGAAGAAAGTGGACCACCCAGATCACAACACGAAGACTCAACAATACAATAATATCTCTGGTTGCTTATAAGATTATAAGACCGCTAGTTTGCTGGGTTTTTGATCAGCCTAGATTTAGGAAGACATACAAACATTTGACCATAGTATCAATATCATATCATAATACGCGTTAAGGTAAGACCTGTTAATCACTCCGTTATTAAATTAGATTAGAAACCACAAGTGTCTAGCCTATCTTATCGCTTTTAACGCGTGATATGAACACTAGTCATATATAAAATTACACATAATGAATAGAAGTAAATTGTATTCCGTCAATTATCAATCGCCTCCTGGCGTCTTATTAGTTAATTAACCCATCTGGAATAAAATAGCTATGCTTTATTTAGTACGCCAATTTTAGCAATTAGAAATGTCAGTGAATTATCCTGATAAACTTAACACAAGAAATCACACAAAATGCTAATTTATGTATTATCACAAAAAAAAAAATTAAACTATCTCTACGAAATCTAAGTAATCCACTTTATACTATGGCTCTATGATATCGAGCTAGATATTTCAAAAATTTTCTGAAGCGATTGATAACTGACTTTGAGGAGAAGGAATATATATAGTGTAATCTCGCTGGCGGATAACGAAATTCGCGCCTCGGGCAAATCAGCGGAAACCAGCGAGGTATTCTTCCCAGAAAAATAATTTCTCCGTTCGCTCTGTTACCCGGTGAATCGACAAGAAAGGTTCTGATCTCGGCGATTGTTGACCTTTAGGGAACATCAAAGCCGTTACCTTGCACGTGTTTTTGGGCCCGTGCACCGTCAGTTGTCGGGATTTTGGACAGCTCTGCTCGCATCGAGCTTCAGACAAATGTACTTGATTCGTCCCCTTTAGAAGAAATAACAGTTATAGATCTTAGTATTATCTCGTCAGCGCGTGAAACAAGAAAAAAAGCCGTGGCTAAAATATGAGTTAGACAGATAGCGAAAAGGCATGGATTTTGCGTAACAAACGTGCATACTAATGAGGGAAGCAAGGTGTAACGCAAGGTTGAACTGAATGAGGGAAGCAAGGTGGAACGCAAGTTTGAAAGGAATGAGGGGCGAAGGTGGGAAGCAAGCGGACGGATCACTGTAGTCTGTATACATAACCTGTCACACAGTGCCAGCAAAAGTATTAAACAGAATCATCCTGGAGAGATTAAAAGAGTCGATAGACAAGCAACTGATAAATGAACAAGCAGGTTATCGACAAAATAGATCCTGTACATACCAGATAGCCACATTGAGAATAATAGTTGAACAAAGTCTGGAATGAAATTCACCGCTATACATCAGATTCGTGGATTATGAAAAGGCATTTTAAAGTGTAGACAGAGAATTGCTTTGGAAATTGATGAGGCATTATGTAGTTCCCATGAAGATCATTAACTTAATAAAGAAGACCTATGAAGACATGACATGCAGAGTTCTTCTTGAAGGACAACGTACAGAACCGTTTAGGATTAGAACGGGGGTGAGATAGAGATGCCTGTTGCCTCCAATTTCATCTCTTACTAGCATTAGATTTGGTTATGAAAACATCGACATCACACAGCAGAAATACAATCCAGTGGAATCTGACTAAACAGCTTGATGATCTGGATTTTGCAGATGACTTGGCTCTTCTGTCCCATAACCATAAGAGAAAATGAAAATTTTCGATGAGAGGTTACAACAAGTGGACCTGAAAATACACACGGAAAAGACAAAAATTATGAGAATAAATACAAGAAATTATTACAAGGTTGAACTTGAAGAAACACCACTAAAAGATGTAGAATCGTACACATATCTTGGAAGTAATATAGACAATGTTGGAGGGACAGGCAGTGATATCAAAATAAGAATACAAAAAGCAAGAGGAGCTTTCACTGCAGAGGATGTAGTGTGAGGCTATTGTGGCTTTCAGCACACATACGTATTGCTGGTAATGAGTTGGCAGATCAGAACGCCAAGAATGGAAGAACAAGTAAAAACGATATAAGAGCAGGACTGGGAAGGTCGGAGATCAAGAGCCAAGTGAAGATAAATATAAACGAGGAATGAAAGACAACATGGAAGAAAAGTAGAAAAGGCAGACACGCGTTCAAACTGCTGAAAGAACCAACGAGGACGTGCCAGGTCAGAGAAGAATTAAAGATAACATCAAAGAAAAAACTGAGGCGTCTCCGTCTCGGTGCAGCATACTTTATGATAGAAGAACCACACTGCCAAGAGTGTCAGGAAGAGAATGACATAGACCACTACCTGATCCACTGTAAAAAGGTATGAACAACAAAGGCTTGAATTAAAAACTTACTATAGAAATCACAATATAGACTTGACAGGTCATAAGGTTTTAAGTATAGATGCCCCAAGAGATGCCCAACCAATACTTAAAATATATTTACATAAAACAAAGGAAAACATACAAGGTTAGTAACAAGAAAAAAAAAACACAAATAAAAAGAAAAATATAAAAAAACGCATTAACTACTCATTAGACAAGGAAATACAACAAGGTATTAAACAAAAGTGTTCCATATTGTTTTTCCCCTGATTGCTGTGATTGAAATGAAGTGACTTTCAAAAATACTGTTATGTGTCAACCCATATCTGGACAAGTGCTGTTTCAAAGCTGAGTAAATAGTGACTATTCCGGTGGCAAATGTGAGATATTCAACAGTCAGATGATGATAAAGGGAACAAAATTAAAAGAGACAGGCTAGTATAATTAACAATAGTGAGAGAACATTTTTGGTGTAAAGTAAATTTAAAGATCCCATGAGGACTTTTTTGGTTTCAGTTTAAACTTCTAATTATATTATCAACCTGATGTAAATACATACCCATAATCACCATCGTCCAACACTCAACCTTCATTTCATAATTAGATAGATATCCATAATAAATTATGAAATTGTACTCAAGAGACTTGTTAAATTTTTAGCTGTTTAAGTTGAGTTACTTTTTCTAATTTTATTATAATATCACAGGAGTTACTACAGCTAAGGTGGCAAAGTATATTTCTGAAGCCTTAAACTATTGTCTAGCTCAGAGTATTCGCAGCCGTAGCTCAATTGTGATACCAGTGTTCTTCTCTAACACTGGGACTTCATACATTCCGGAGAGAATTCTATTTCTTCCCTAAACACTTTCATCATACTATAAAAACCTTAAGCTACAGTGCCATAGGCGTGTGGTTGTAATAACAGTTCAGGCGTTACGAGGGTAAGTCCCAACTGAGAGACTCCAGCTGATCGAACAACGCTGACTTGTGCAAAGAAAACGAATGCTCACGGGAGAGGTCAAATGACGTATTACCAGGGCCAAGTAGAGATATATTGGGACAGCTTCGCAGTGGTTCAACCGATTAACCACGACTCTCTGACTTTCTGCCCTGGACATTAACAATATCCTAGACCTAACGGTCTTTTATATTTGGACATGCGCCCTAATATAACCATGTGCCCGGCACAAAAGATCAGTACAGTGACACTTATGTGTCATTAGATCTTTTGTGTGAAAACACAGAGGATCATTACAGTGACACTTGTTTGTCATTGGGTCTTATTGTGTTGGGACATGCGTTTATGTTGGGCGTGTTCCAATGCGACTCATGCGAGTTAAATGCGACCTCATGCGAGGAAAAAATATGCGACCTCATGCAAGGAAAAAAAAGTCTTTCTGCCCTGATGTGTAGGAGTAGCAATCATCTATCGTAAGTGCCGAAGTATAAGTGGTGGTACATGAAGTACGCAGTCTATACCCTGGTAAAAGAGATTGAGATACACAAATACAGAGGGTGTGAGAATAGAGAGATTGAAATAAAAAAAAGGCGAAGAAAAGAGAAGCATATATAACTGAGAAGGAAAAAAATATGAGGAAGAGAGACGGAACAGTGACAATGGAAAATGGGGATAAAATTATAGCAGGGTAGATGGAATCGGAGGCACGTGATATAATCGAAATAGAAGATTACAGATGTTAGGAACAGATAGATGATACGGAAAACGCAGGTAGTTCGAATTAGGGGACCACATAATTTTTTTTAGGTGAAGAGTTTAGCCAGGGGGATAGCAGTAACGAAAACTCAGTGACATCATGCTGTTTTAAATGGGTCACAAACGGCTATATATAATGTAAAATAAGTGTAACAGGCAGTTACAGTACAGTACGGAAAAAGTGGTAGCTACAGAAGAAGTAAATAAGGAAGTGAGTGCGGGTATGATGATGCTCAGTAGGTCATGATGGAGTGACTTACAATGGTTCACATATAGAGCTGGATATGAAAGAATACATGAAAGATTGAGCTCTGAAACAAAGTAGGCAACAGAGAGGTTGAGAGTAACAATGGTGTGTGAAAGGTATAATAAATTGTGGATGAAAGAAGCTTACAATGCATACTGAAGTCAGAGATTGTTATGATTATACAGTGTGGTGTGGTAGTTAGTATAATATAATTGCAATATGAGGATGTTGTGGGAAGAAGGTGATGAATGTATAAGGGATTATGTTAGATGGGTAGAATTATGAGGTGTTTTTTTTTCTCTAACTAGCGGCACTCGAGCTTTCCAGTCCTTTTGGCCCAATGAAATGTCATTGCGAGGCTGGGGAGCCAGTGGACTTTCCTTCCAACCCGGTCAGGAGCTTCGCTCCTTCCCATCCACAGATGGGTTTTTCTCAGGAGCCGTTCAGGTTATTCAGTCAAATTCCCGGTCTATGACACTCCTACAAATGCCTGCGCCCGGGCTTGAACCTTGAAAACCTGGTCGCCAGCGCAACATCTTAACAATTACACCAGCGCGGCTCCCAATTATGAGGTGTATTCCATTTATATATTAATATATGGTAATACTGGTCGCGGGAGCACAGACTAGGTTTTTGGGGTAGAGATAGGCATATTAATCAATGGAAGAGAAAAAAATTGTCCTGGGGGACAAATCTGTTTTTAGGGTAAGGAGGGTAATGTGATATTACAGGGAGATAACTGAGATTAGAATAGCGAGAGATAATTAGTGGATAGGGGGGAACTTGGTCCAAACGTCGTCACAAGCGGTTAATAAGTCTTTGAGCTGACGACAGAGACACGACTTCACTCTTCGTTTTTGCTTAGGTAACCAGCTGTGAGCAGGTTAGGGTAGACTAACCGTAGCGACCATCTGTAAAGTAATGACCAGCTCAGATAACATTGTATTTTAGGTACAGCTGCAGTTTTCTGAAAAGAAGACAGAGAAAAGATGTTTTCACGACAAGTAGAGTCCACGTCGAGCTGTGTAAGATATGATAGGAAACTCTTTACAGAGCGATGCAACAGGAAGTAATCTGATCATCAGAAGAGGTCCTCCCGTCCGACAAGTTTTTCGGCCCGATATACTCCTTTACACTCTAAGGGGGGCGGGCCCACTTGGGTCATGACTCCCAAGCGTCTCAGCCTCCTGTTGTCTTGTATCGAAAATGAACCCATTTCACTTATGGTAGCAACTTTGAAATCCACAACTCCGCCAGCCGTGGAGGCAATTGTGAAAGTAACAAAGAGAAGACAAATTATTCCGTTGGTTCTGTCGCACATCACAACTAAGGACACACACTGAGACACCTTCTCGAAGCCGACGATTCTAGGCACTGCGCGCTAGCCACTGAAATTCTGTGCCTGACAACTCTTATAATATACGCCGCCGGTTGCCCCTCAGTCGCAGCCCTTTCACTACTCGCCACATTTCACATATGTCGCCAGCGGTTCATTCAAGAAACATTGGTAGGTAAAAGTTTCAAGTAGTTAGTCACGTGCAGATAGTCAAGAACAAGTGTTTAGAAGCATTGGGACCGTGTCGGACGCATAGGGCAGACTTTATAAAGATCAGTTCTAGTGACTAAGAATAAGTTTTTAGCACTGGTGGTGACCCAGTTAATATTTCGAAGCCAAACTGAATATATTGAGAACAGCCCATTTTCAAGTATAGAATAGTAGACAGTGTTGCACTAGTCAGCAAAGGTCAAACATTAATAACTACTTCCTGACCAGTGAATTACGTGCTATATGAAAGGCCAACGTAGAAAACATGTGCATTCTTATTACCTGTATAATCAGGCACGGAGATGGCCAACTGTTATTATGGTATTGATAACAATACATGAGTTTTGTTGTCAGCCATGCGTCGACCAGTCATTGCAGTCATCATAGTTGTCTTGTCATTAAGTATCACTCAGTATTCACATTAGCAAGACAAGCCCAATAATTAACGTGACAGACAAGCGTGCACAGAAGCAAAGACATGTCACTATCATCATCGTTTAATTAAGAACAGGAGCACATCAGGGTCAGAAAATAAACGTACAACTTCACAAGCCTTGAACCTGAGTTGCAACTATCACAAGAAAAATTCCACTGAGTAAACAAAGGTGGGGGCTTAAACGAGCTGAAATTAATAATTGCTTAATTCTTCCTAAAAGGTGCGGATAAGATATAATTTAACAATTGCAGCATTGTTCTTGACTTCTGAAATTTCTTATGAAGACTCCCTTGAGATAGAAGCATCATTATTCTTATATCTACAACTCTGCCAAGAGTAATCTTGTGCGAAGGTAGACACATTTGAAGAACCATACTAGACACTCTTGAGTTTTGACCACTGTTGAACTAAAATGCAAAGCAGGGGAGGCAATGCCATGACACGGAGCATTCGTTTGTCAAATGAAGTAGCCTAACAAAATTGAAAGCGGGACCTATGGCAACCGAGAAAAACACAAACCTGAAGAGCATGTTCAGATATATACAGAGATTTAATAAGCACTCTGCTTAAATCGTGATTTCTCTGGAGTATTTTCCATCATATTCTTATTATGTGTGAATGTGTAGCAAAATGACTAACCTGAAATATCAGGACAAAATTGTGTTCAAATAATCCAGTAAACAATATAGACATAAACATGACTCCTTTGTCTTTTATTGTTAGCCTGCCTGAACAAGGTTGTTAAAGTAAATGTTTGTGAGAGGAAGAACGACTTTTTCAGGAAAAAGCCCCTAAACTCTCACTATTATGTAAAGCGATGTAATCGTAAAGAACGTAGAAATACATATCTACTTTTTAAAGCAAATGAACATCTTAGAAGAGAACGTAAGAATTAAGCTATCGATCTGAACCGATATTTTCTTAACCCGCCACAGGTTGTCTTTACCAGGAACCTAGAGATGGAATAATGATGTCACTGACAGGTACGAATATGGAGATAGAATTTAAGAAAATAACTAAAAAGTGAATAATTCTGTTGGCACATTTTTTCTATCTCCAACCGGAAGATGCTTTCCATATTCTAATTCTTGATTTAAAATAAATTCAACGGTTTCGATCATCGTGCAAAATTTCATTTTGTTGAAATAAGTCCTTCATGTATCCATAGATGAAATATCCACTGTTAAACCCATCTACACTGCACAAAAGCTTCCAGTTTGGAAACAAAACCGTTTCCCTAAAATGATAGAAAACATTCATGGAATTGAAAATAAAAAGAGCCAAACTGCAACAGATAGAAAATCCATAGCGACAAAATACACAGAGAAACATTATCCATGCAACACCTGGACCCATGCATACACAAATGGATCAGCAACAAATGCAAGAGAAAATGGAGGTGAAGGTGTCTTTCTGACCTTAAGCTCTGGTGCAGAAAAAAGGCTGTCAGTGGCGAAAGGACGATTTTCCAGCAACTTCAGAGCAGAGGCCTTGAAAACTGCAGCAGAGGTTATATTGACAGAAGAAAGGGCAGAGAGACAAGTTGCTTTCTTTACTGAAGCACAGTCAGTAATTGCAACGTTGAAAAGCCAAAATAATACAGACCTGGATGATCTCAGAGTAGTGCTCCAAAAACTAAGTCAACGATTCAAAAGTGTTGTGATCTAATGGATCCCATCTCATTGTAACATCGCCGGCAATGAAGAGGCCGACAGAATGGCAAAAGAAGGTTCACATCTACCTCAGACTGATGCAAGCATAACTTTTGAGGAGGCAAAGAGTTTTATCAGAATCAAATACAGAAACAAATGGAATGTAGAACATCCAGGGCACACACAGAATGATGCTTGCTATCAGCTCCACAGAAGAGAACAAGTGGTAATCTTCAGACTCCGCACTGGCAACAACAGATTGAGATACCATCTATTCAACAAGCTAAAGATAGGAACTACCGATCAGTGCAACTGTGGCACTGATAAAATTACTGCTGAACATCTGCTTCAAAGTTGCCCCTTATATGTGGTACAGAGAAAGTGCATATGGCCGACGCCATATCCTTTCGTGGAAAAGCTTTACGGGGATTCAAATAGCCTCAAACTGACTACTGCTTTCTTTGAGAACATTCAAGTGGACGTCTGAGAGTGTACGAAGAAGAAGAAGAAGAAAGAATAATTATTTTGGCACATTTTTCAATCTCCTACCGGAAGAAGCTTTCCATATTCTAATTTAAAATAAACTCAACAGTTTTAATCATCGTGCCATTAAATGATTAAACTGACCGTGCCATTTGAATCCAGATTGGACGAGCAACATTCGTTGAAATTGGACAAAAATAATGATCTGTCCGCCTGTCGTAATTTTTAAAGATAGGTCTGATGATATTTATGGTCCTTTCTGAGCAGAGTTGATAGTGGCAACTATTTGAGAATAAAAGTGTAAGAAATAGTTTTTTCACGATGTGATAGTGTAATAAGATGGTCAGTCTCTGGAGTGAGTAGTTTCTCTCATCCAGCCAATCTATACGACTATATTTTTAATCAGACGAACTTTCTCTCCTTATATCAAATATAAGTTTCACTGCACCCACATACACACAATGTATGTGACAATTAATCACAAACATGAAAACAAACTATGAAAAACAGATATGGTTAGGGGTTTGACCAACACACACTAAATTAAGTTTTTGTTTAGTTTATTATCTATTTAAACTTTACAACGTCAAACATGTATATCAATAAATCATATTACAGTCATGGGAAAATAACCCAATACATGCCCTCTCCTCCTTGTGAAGAAAAGATCCCAAAGAAGTTAATAACCCCAAAAGGTCAAAGGTTCGCATTAGGGTCTGGAATAGTCATTAAAGAAAAAGAACAAGTGCCTAGTTAAGCTATCCCGTAAATACGCATGTTAGTGAGATAAGAATAAAGATGTTATTATACTGATGGTAACAAGTGAAAATATTTCTCTCTCTCTCTCTCTCTGTTCTTTCATCCTGTCATTCTGTGGCCACAAACATACTTGCTTACCCAATAGTTGTCATAGGTATCTCTTGGAAAAACACTAACGGTAGAATGACCTTATGTTGTCAGGTTGGTTGTCAAATCTAGCCCCAGACTAGCCTTGGTTCTTAATAATAATATCAAGTTAATCACCAAAATTGGCACGTTAATTGTTTTCCTCGATGCGTCATGTATCACTGCATATAGTAGTTGGAGTAAGACGTATTTGGGACGGTCACAGTCATAGAAAGAAAACAATTAGTTCCTGCACAGTCTAGCCTCTGGTTGCTGAGACAACTGTTACTTTATGTAAACTGGAAATAAAAAATCCTATCGGCTTTTCTCTGAGTTGAGGGCCTGTTATGAAACAGTGAATTCTCCTGGTACATTCTAATTGAAAAAAAAAACTACTGTCATAAGTCGAGTAAAATGTTATATATTTCTGCCTCAGCGGGCTGATAAAATTAGATAGAAAATATGGGTAATTTGTAAGTCCCGTTATGCTTAATCTTATTGTTCATGTGGTAGTCTCTCTCATAAATGAAGAAAAAGGACCGCACAGGTCAAGACATCGAGGACCCGAATAATAAATAAGATTGTTTCTGGTTTGATTAGCCGCTGGTTTGCTGGTTTTTTGATCGAGCCTAAATTAGGGGAAAAACAAACATTTAACCCAAAATGACAATACTATGCTATCACGCGTAAAGTGTGATCTTTAATCCTATAATTAAATTAAGAGGCACATGGTATCTTGGTCTAACTTATCGCGCTTCGCTTCAGCGGATACTGTTTAAGTGTCAGGTATGCGCCTTTCCCTTCCCAGTAAACACTCAGTGCACAGTATCAGGGTTAATTTAATTAAGACTCATTTAAAATATATCGCTAGTCATTACTAGCTATTTGGTGGTTGACGTCTATCGTTTTAAACACGTGATATAAACACTAGTCATTAAAACAATTTACACACAAAGAAATATAATGCGCGTATTACTATGGCACTTTTAACTTTATACTTAAGTCCGCGAAAAATGGTTGATGAATTTTACATTACTGAACCACTGGTAACAGAATATCTGTGCGTTCCTATTTTGCTAGTTTTAACGCTAGGGAATAGCAGTGAAACAAATAGTAAAACTGTTAACACATTTAAAACTTAAGCACAACTTAAAATATTACCACAATCAGAAATTTAAATCCCCACGGGTGTCGTAAGATCAGAGATTACACCGATCAAATAGATAATATTCTTGTTTATAGAGATAAAATAATATAGGGATAAAATAGTGAAGTTGTGTGAAACATCATCGCCCCGCCTGTAGGTCAGTACTAACTTTCTATACCTCGTCCTTGGGACACTAACGGTAACAATTTTGAAAAGGCAAAGCGTTGTCGTTCTAAGAAAGATGGACAGAAGAAAACGCGAGGAAGGGGAAGGGAGAGAAGGAAAAATGCTATCATTTGACACGCGTTGGGTTCTTTTGGTCTCGCGAGCCGAAACGATAGTGCGTGCCAATATCGTAGCATATTTCTAAAAAGACGACATAAAAACCGACATAAAAACCGTACAGTCCAAGTTCGCTCGACACGCGTTCAAAATATCTAACTTCTTAGATCAGCAGACTGAAAGGATAAGCACACACACAGCGTACTTCTGGCCTAAAAGTTGCAGTTTTGGGACGTATTAGCAGATGCGTGGTTCAATTTTGAATGAGAACGATAGTTCCAGACAAAAAATACGATTAATGTGGAATATTTGAAAATACAGTAGGAGAAGGGGAGAAAAATAGCAAAGATGGTCGTGTCACGAGTTCGTTGTTTACAGAAATTTGAAATTTGAACCCAAGCGGAGCATAGAAGGATAGAGAATAAAAACTTAGATAATTTTCTTACACACTAAAAGAAAGGACAGTTGACAAATACAATGACATAAATGGTTAAATAGAAGATTAAGGTGTTAATGTATCTTACCGTAGATAGAAAAATATGTTATTTGAATAAATGAAGGGGAAAAACATTAATAGTAAATAAAATAAAGGCAAGAATAAAAATATAACTACTGGGTGACAGACAGCAGCCTGATCAATAATTGCTTTTCAGAATTTGAAACACTTAGTAAATAACCGAGATATTGGTAGAAGACAGATAGACGAACAGACGTATATCTCTCTCAGCTTGCCATATATTGGGAGAGGGGGGAGGTAGTCTCAAGTTTGAAAGTTGTAGTTTCAACTTGAAAAAGGACGCTAGAGGCATGATAGTCCCTGATTGGCTGGAGTCTAATAGACTAACAGTAGTGATAAAAAGAATTTGAAGTTGGCGTTAGGTGCCACTTATAAAATATATTTCCTACACTACTAGTTGTGTTAAAGGCAAGAATTTCAGTACGATATTTTGCCCTTTGCTGATCTGCACCAGCAAGCAATCTGGAAGTGACCATAAATTATCGCTCATTAAACTAATTAGTAGGAATATTTCATTGATGCGTAAGAAAGAAAACATTTATATTATTATTATAATTATTTTTATTATGTATTATTGAATATGTATGGAAATTCCTATGGTTTAGAGGCATATATAAATATAGGAAAGCGCCAACATCAAACTTTGTGTTGTTGTCACAAAGTTGTTAAGAAAAGATATTATCATTTTGTAGAAAAGCCAGACAGGCTTACTGACACCTTGGGAGAAAATAAAAATTAAATAGTAATGGGGAAATTTGATGTACAGTTTTAATGATGTAAGACCAGAAAATCCACTAGCCGTTCTTCTCCAGTCATAGTCATCACCGTCTTTGGCACATGACTTGATATAAACCTTACCTTAAAATGTTTCCTATGTCAAGGGAAAGTTGCAGATCAACTGAAGTTTGAAGAGATTAATCTGACCAATGAATGGGGTACAAAACCAACTCGATGCAAAACGCTTAACTAATTGTCGAGTCTACTATGCTGTATTCTGACCATGTTGAACATGTTTAAGTAGATAGGATATGAGAGAGGTATATGAAGGGTGTTGAGGAGGGTGCTTATTATCTCTTATTCCAGGTTTCATCTCTGAATCAAAGTGCGCCATTTGGTCCCCAACATTTTACCTGCATGTATATATCTGCTGCACCTGAAGAATTGGACGCAGTATTGTCTGTTTTTTGCCTCACTGTTTTGGAGAATGGCAAGGGCCGTAATCCTGACTTGGCAGTTTGAAGCTGTTGGCTTGGACTGAAAACGATCTGGTAGCCCCTCGCCCACCACAAAGATAAGAAATCGTCCTAGCCACGGGCACTATGAATACCATCAGATTAACCACACTCTTTTCCAAATGTGTTATTTCCTAGTTCAGAACATGAGATGAACATAGACGTTCTTCCCAGTATTACCCGTTCATAGGAATCGAGATTTAATTCGACACTTTTTCCCAAGATTGACATTTTTATAAGTTGTATAATAAATACAGACTCAGTTATAGGTTTGAATTAATTGTTATGTAAATACATTTCATTATCTACCTTGAGTTTTCATAACTCCGGTAAATCCAAAAAATGAACTGTGATATACCGTAAAATAAATTGTACAAAAAAAAAAGATTTCACGTTTAAAACTTTAATAGCAGTGACTTGTTTCTTAATTATTGTTCATTAACTTTTAAGTGTAGTGTGTTGTCATTTCATTACATTACAGACGCATATACCCATAGACATCTAGCTAGACATCACATCACACACCTTTTACACTTAACTAGAGAAGAAAATATATGAACAGGTTTGAGGTCATAGGGTAGTAGCAGACAGGGTTCCCTGAGAACAAATTCGTAAAATAACTAACCGCTTCAGGGGCTTGCACAGCTGACCTCACATCTGTTTACAAATAATATCTATTTCTTTGAACATCAAAAACCACCCCACATATATTGGGTCCGCTCGTTCCTGTTGATTTATAAAAAATTAAATTAAAAAAAATTGGAGAGTTGGTTTGAAGTATCATTGCCCATTGTCTTGTGTTTAGTTTAGAGATTGGTTATATATTTTTAGTTCGATAAACATTGGATAGTATTAACAATAAGGATCTGGGCAGACTTGGGTCCAAATTCATATCTGCTGCTGTGCAGGCTGCAAATGAAATGGGATGGACCTGGGCAAGTCTATTGGCTTATTGTAACAGCTGATTGTGATAAATATATCTGCAAGAGAAGATAGAGAAGAGGCGAGGAGAAATAATTTTATCAAAGATGCTAGGGAACTTAAGAAATTAGAGTTCTGATAGGGAAACTGAGATCAAGAGGCTGCAGTTGGATGGAGAAGAAACTGAGGCTGAACCTAAGAGAATGGACGCTGAGAGGGAGACATAAGCTAAGAGAATGGATGCTGAGAGGGAGAAAGAAAAAAGAGGTGGGGAGCTGCAAATTGAAGAAAAGAATTAGAGGCTGAGAAATAATAGGACTCTTAAAGGGAGCAAGAGTTTTGACTAAGTTTGTTTTAGTAGTTACCAAGCGATTGCACCTAAAATGGTACTGACTAGCCCTATCACTTCCGACTCTCTGCTGCAAGCCAGTTATCCTTCCTCATCAGCCATGGGGTTTCATTTGGACCCCTTTGTAGAAATAAGAGGATTTTTAGTGGATGGTCCTGTCCTCTCTAGTATTTGAGTGACGAGCTCCAATGCATGGGTTAGAGAAAGAATAGATGGAGTAGAAGGCATCCCCAGGGGCTTAGGGGATACATCGTGTTGAGGTATTCTCCATATGCTGGAGTCATAGATGAAACCAAGACAGACTATGACATTCTAACGCAGGCTTCTTCTATTTAGGTATGAGAAGAAATATCGAATTTTATGAGGATAAAATTTTGGAATTGCCAAACTCGCTGAACAGGGGAGACGTATCAAACCACTTCTCTGCAACGCCAGGGTGACATACCTGGAGAAATGAACGGCTGCTCTGGGAAAACCCAAGATTTTAAGGGAAAATGATTGATGATGGAGCAGGTGCGAGAGAGCATGCTCCAGACCTGAAGAAAATATTGTCTCACCGGGTACAGGTGCTGAGAGACTGAGGGATAGTCGTTAAAATTGGCTTGAAAATATATTAGATCAGCCCAGTCTGAGATTAGCAGACATGAAGAAGGAAACCGGTATAGACCATATTAAAGCCCCTCCCTCCAAAACCAAAACCAACCTAAATTTGAACATATTACAGAGTATAATAAAGGTAAAGCCGATTAATGGATTTGCCATGTTTTTGACCACCAACGCGTTAGAAACCCGCAATTTCAGTGAAAGATACCCCTTTCCCGCAAAGGAAAGAAATGGGGGGGAATAATGTTGTAAAAAAGGTACTCTCGTGATTTACCAAAGTGTGGTACTTATAAACCTTCTTTCCTATCGCTTGCAATGAAAACGAGAAACAATGGATTAATAGGCCGAAACCTACTTGAACACTGCAGAACCTTATCTACCCCCAGTTTGTGATGATGTTTATATTTAATGGGGTCACCAGTAGATGCCTTTATTATAACAGGTTTTGATGATTAATGTATCTCAGTCGTGACGCTCTCACGCTGGTTGCCGCGCAGAATCAATTAACACCACAGAAACAGTGGAGATCCAACACGGCAACCCAACAACGTAGCAACCTTGACTACTTTCCATTTGCTCGTATAAGTGAATAAACGCGCTATGGTGGTAGAGAGAATTAGAGCAGCATGATGAATCGAACCAATCTGCCCCTCTAATATTGGGGTGTATATATGTCGTCTTTCTTAGATGATATCCCACGAGTACCTTTGATGCCTGACAACAGTGGCAGACCAGTTCACAGTCAGGAAGGAAGGAGATAATTCTATAAATAAAACTCATCCAGAAGGAGATTTGGAAGGCACAGCGTTTGAGATATGCGTCACTCAAGGGCCGTGTGGTTAAACAAATTGCCTAAATGCCATTCACCTCCAACAATAGGTGGAACTACTATAGAAAATGAAACCTGATCTATAGGAAGTGACTGGAACTGGATCCAATTGGTCATGGGACAGCTGTTTCTGGTCACACTCTCATTGTAGGGAGGAAAATAGATGGAGATGGGGTGGGGTCATGGCGATCCAGTTCCAGTGGGGGGGGGCACATATGTGTGATCAGTGCCAGGAGGACAGCGGTATAGCTTGGTCTATTGTTATTTCCTGGCCAGGAATAAACGGATATATAGATAGAGATATGTAAAAATCCTGTCCAAAATGTCCAGAGAGTAACTCCAAAAGCATTGGGATGCTCCTTCTACCTTAGTGGATATTCCCATTAGTGGGAACACCTATCCGAAATGGTTTGGCTGGTGGATATTGTGGGAACACTCTCACGTGTACCAAGAGAGGAACAGGTTACCTCTCGCAGTCTTAATCTGGTAGATCATCTTGTCTAAGTGGGGTTTGGCGTAAGCCCTGTCCCATCCAATGCGATTCGAAGCATGTTGGCTGAGCATTAACGTAGTACGATATTTACACGAGGTTAGGTTTCCCACTACCAAATCTTGACTGATAACGGCTCTCAAAAAGGGGAGACATAACGGAAGAATGTTAATCATGATCATCCCAGGCCCAGCACTTTCATGTGTAGTCCGTAACTCACCCCAAGGGACGGCCAGGTAAGGTGTTCAATTGGGTACTCACATTGTCGTGCCTGCAAAAGCGTGCCCATGATAAACCAGATACGTGGATCAATATTTGCCTGCTTGCGTTGTTTGCGTAATCGTAGAAATTACACAAATGTCTAGCCGAAATTTCACCGGGAACACTGTTATTTAGAAGACAATATCAAAGTCCAACAGTACGCCTTGTTGAGGGACGTGGAACGGATGAAAAGGCAGAGAGACTGATACCTCTCATCTAATTCAGAATGTGAAACGAGCTGACCACTCGTCTCAAAACTTGCTGGAAACCTCGCTTAGTTATGATAATAGTTAACACAAGGCCTGGCAAATAAAAAACATACTGCTTATTATAATAAGAAAGCGAAAGATAGGGATTTAGCCTGAAAGAAAGTGCGTCCTTAACTAAGCCCCAGGGCTGGAACAATTGGCAAATTGGATGCAAGGTCCATTACGTTCTAGAGAAGGGTCTATATATAATAAAGTTAAGGATAAAAATGGGAAAGAGATAATCTATCATGTTAATCTCCTGAAGAAGTTAGCTGGACAGAGAAAATCAGGATGGACTCATCTTAATTGAATTTGTTGATTGCAACGGAGAGGAACGCAATGGAACAACTTCGCCCGCACTACGTATACACCAATTTAACCGGTGAAAATCAGGCTACAAGTGTTAGTTAGTAACACTTGAGCCAACTCTCTGAGGGAGCGTTGTCTATAGTTCGTTTGGAAACATTCAGACGTGTTAACGGATAAGCCGGGGCACACCCTAGTTGTTGGAAGTTCGTAATGATAAGTTTGAGAGACCCAACTCCCATCTCTATGATAACGGTTCCATTCCTAGGGGCGTAGGAAAAAGCGTTGAATAGAGGAGATAGAGTATTTTGTTGAAGTACGATGTTGGCTTTCTGTGAATCTCTTTACAGCTCTAGTTGGTTTTGTTTGAGGAAAACCATCTGGGGAACATAGACCGTGTATAAGATAACAGGAAACTGATGCGGGGTCTCAGAATATCTGGTGGATCCAGGTACCTGAGTCAAATCAGCTGTTTTGCCAGGTTGAACAAGGACAAAATATTTTTCTAAGGTTATTCTTAGCATAGCTATTTTCATATTCCTGGTTTAAGCCTTATGGTTCTTCTTATTTTGCCTATAGCACCTCGGAAAGCCATTATGATTTCAAACCATGTTGCAGTTGGGGGGTATATAAAGGCACCCGAGGGGTTTTAGAGGATGATGCGAAAGTTTGTTGGGTATATCCACGAACATTCCATTCTTAACGAATTTTCATGGATGATATTCTCATCGCACGGAAACCGTTTGAAAGAACACATTAACTCTCTGAATATGCTATTCGAAAGGCTCCAAGAGGCCATCTTGAATTACTAGACCAATCCAAATGTTGGTGGGTGGTTAAGAGTGGTAATTCCCCTTGGGTACAAACACGTAAAATCAGGGCAGCATGACACCCTGACCGCCTATTTCTTGGGTGTATGTTGGCTGTGAGCACCAGCCCTGCAGACTTATTAGGTCGTGGAGAATTCGGTGTAATCATTGTGTGGATTTTACAAGAAATACATAAAAGAACTGTAATCTCTATAGGGGCTCCTCTGTCAGAAGTTTCCTCGTATGGACTACCTGATTGATTTAATTGTCACACAGTGTGAATAAGCCATACCAAGATTTAAATAAGGAATACCTCTCCTACTTTCCGGATTGTTCACAATATTACCGTGTGGAGTCAGGAAATTGTGTGGGTGAATCGGCAGGCTATTGCAACGTAGATTAGGGCTACAATTGTGTCAATGGTCCACTCACTTGTATGGGGAAGTTTATTACCCGTTGCTTATGCGATGCCGCTAGTTTTTATAAGCAGCTAAACTTGTCAACAAAGTGAATATAGAATGCTAAGCTTTAATCTGGGCTAGATTTTTAGTTCCAGTTATTGCTCTTGGAGGACATTTCGTGTCCAGAACAGACCTCCAGCCATCGTAGGGGGGGGCATCAATCAATTGCTTGGATAATGCTCCTTTATTTAGGTGGTCATTACGTACTCATCCAACCTTTGTCGATTTACTATCGAATACATTCCGGTGTCCGAAATAGGTAGGAGAAGATTTCTTGAGTAGGGGCACAGGGTGATCGATTCTCTCAGTATTCACAAGCCGATATGCGGGTTTGTAGGGAATGTGGTATCTCTATCTTGATCGTGCCTTATAAGCATGTTCTTAAGTGGGGATAATTGTCGTAAGATCATAGATTACACGGATCAAATAGATAATATTCTTGTTTATAGAGATAAAATAATATAGGGACTATAATATAGTGAAGTTGTTGTGAAACATCATCGCCAGCACTGTAGTCATACTAATTTCTATACCTGCGTCCTTGGTCACTATCGTTAACATTTTTGAAAAGGGCAACGCGTTGTCGTTCTAAGAAAGATGGACCAGATGAAAACACGTAGGAAGTGGATGGTGAGACGTTAAAATGCTATCATGTGACACGCGTTGGGTGCCGTTGGTTCTCGCGTGCACATTACGATATAGAGCGGTGCATATCGGAGCATATTTCTTAAAAGACGAACTGTAAAACCTATACAGGACCCGGTCGGAGCGAACACGCGTTCAAAATTTATACCTTCTAGATCTGCAGACTGAAAGGATAAATTAAACACATCAAGTACACTCAGCGTATTTCCGGCCTACTAGTTGCAGTTTTGTGACTTATTAGCTTTGCGGGGTGCTTTGTTTGTTTGTGAATCGTTTGGATGACAATCAAATAATACGATTATTTGAATATTTTGAAAAATACAGTGGGAGAAGGGGAGAAAAGGAACATAGATGGTCATGTCCATACGAGTTCAATTGGTTTACAGAAATTGTGGAATTGGGATACCCTTGCGGAGCTTTGAAGGATTAAGAATTAATTTCGATTTTTTCTTAACACTAAAAGTTAAAAGTTGACTAATGACTATGATCTATAAATTGGTAAATAGAAGTTTAAGGGAGTTAATGTATCTACCGTAGATAGAATTAAATATGGTAAATTTTATTTTATTTGAAGTTTTTATAAAAACAAAAATAGTAAATTTTTATAAAGGCAAGAATAAAAATATAACTACTTGGGGACAGACTTCAGCCTGAAGTCAATAATTGCTTTCAGAATTTTTGAACACTAGTAAATAACCGAGATATTGTAGTAGACAGTTAGACGTACAGACGTATAACTCTCTTGAGCTTGCCATAATTGGGAAGAGGGGGGGGCGGGGAGAGGGTAGTCCCAAGTTTGAAGTTGTGGGGATAGGGGGTTATAAGGGGGAACGCCGATGTGAGGCATGTTTGTAACTGTTTGGATGGAGTCATAGGTAGATACTATTACAGGTAAGTGTTATAAACCTATTTGAAGTTGGGAGTTAGGTTTGGTGCCACATTATATGATTATATTATTGCAAATTTTTTTCCTACACTACTGTTTGTGTTTAAAGGACATAAGAATTGTTCATACAGAGTTTGCCTTGATGTTCGGCTCTGCATCCAGCTAGCGTTCCTGGATAGTGACCATATTATCGCTCAGTATACTATTGAGGAGGAATATTTCCATTGATGGCGATGAAGAGAAAAAACATTTAAAAGCATTTTTGGTGGC
>JAMPIV010014944.1:0-117120 GCA_024509875.1 Oreohelix idahoensis | reverse complement strand
GATTTTTGGTTGCGTTACACGGCTTAAACACACCCCCCCCCCCCCCCCCCCCCCCAGCCCCTTATGTCTCTCCAATTAACAAAACACCATTAAGGACAACAAAAAGTACATTAAACATAAGGTAAAAACATGCCGATGTTAGGCAGAAGAGGGCATTGGACCCGTAGTAGCTCTGTTTGGAATAACAAACAAGTTTAAACAACTAGACTTATCTTTTTCCGTTGCTTAGATCAGTGCTAGAGGTCGTCAAACAACCGCTAGGCCCTGTGCCTTTTGAATGTCTGCTCCTAGATGGGCAGGGCAACGGTAGATCCAATCTTATGCATCTTGATCAATTTTGAAACCGAACTAGAGAGGCGTTTGAACAGATGTCTTCTTCACTGCGACAAATGCAACAGTGACGTCATGTGCTATTCATGATCACGTGCGTCACGTCAGCTTTCGTAATGGGTCATGTGATCGAAACTTGATCGTAAATATTTCATTCGAAAGTCATGAAAAAATTTTTGGTTTTTGGTTGTTTTCGTCCCCATACACCGGGCACCACTGTTAGCAAGGTTGGTGGTTTGCTCTGAACAATGTTCCATGTAGTTATGAATAAAACAAATTATAAATTTTGGCCATTGTTTTTTCATTGATGTGTTAGTTTCTTTTGTTCAGTGGATAGTGCATCGTGCCTTCGATGGAAGATTAAGCGAACATGCGGGGTGGAAGATTCCGAACAATAATTGAACCTTGGAATACGATTGATTTGCATAAGTCATTTCATTGAGTCCGTACATTTAATTCACAGTTGTACACACAGGATGATCATTTCAATAGGAGTAGAGCATAAGTCCATATAAGTCATGCATAAATTAATCAATAACGTAGACTGCTGGTTATGTGTCAATGTCCGTTTAAGGATACAATGCAGTATTGTCGTCAGAACATCACAGCTATATGCACGCGCAGCTAGACATGGCTACCTGCCGACAGTGAGACTGCGAGTCTGAATATATTCATACGAATTTGACGATTATTCTTCTCCTTCTGAGAATTCTAGTTAAATACTAACCTCCATAAATTTCCCTCTCATATAGAGTTCTAGGACTGACCCTGGTCCATCAAAAAACGCATATATAAATGGCTATATCATGCCATTGAATTGGAAGGTTAGAAAAACGCAGCTATTCAGCTTGGCGGTCAAGTAACAAAGGGTAGCGTTTCTTAGTTACCGACTGTGTCCTAAACAACGCTATACACGTCCTGATCGAACGGGACAGGAGCGCTTAGTAATTAAAACATATATCGCAATATATTAAATTCCTTAACCTATTACAATTCCACCTCTAATAACCTTTAGCAGACGGCGTTAATATCATATACCGTAACAGGGAACACAGACAGACACACGAAGAAAGTGTATAGCAACCAAGTATATTGACCAAAAATTCCCAGCAAAGCTGTGGACACATGCATATGCTGATGGTTCAGCTAAAAATGGAGATGAAAATGGGGGGGCGGGCATCCTTATAAAATTAAAGGATAGAATACAGTCCATGGCCATTGCCACTGGCAAACACTGCAATGACTTCAATGCTGAAGCATAAACCCTGAAACAGGCAGCAGACACTTTTACTGAATACAAAACGCGTGCAAAAAAACGGATAGTAATCTTTACAGATGCCCTTTTCAGTAATAACAGCCCTGAAGAGCCACCATGTTAAAGGATTGAAAGATCTGATAGATTCACTTAAAAGCCTGGCCAAATGCTTCAACAAGTCCACAGTCAAATGGATACCAGCCCATTGCAACATTCCAGACAACGAAGAGGCAGACAAACTTGCTAAGGAAGGAGGTGCCTGTAAAGTGCAATCTTTACTATCTTGCAATATAATACATTTATATACTTATTATGTTCGCAAATATTTTGTAAACACAGTATTTCCTTTTTAAGTGCTTAAGGAGAAGTCATTTTTGAGTTACTTCCCTTGAAAGTAGTTCCGTCATCTTCGGTCGGACTCCGCGGACGAGTCTAGGCCTACTGCGATTTATTCTTTGGCTGGGTAGGAATAGATTGTTCTTGCTTCAGTATATCTATGGCCTGAATTTATACGTAGTGTTTGTATGAGTAGGACGAGTCTGTCTTATATATGGATATCTTTACATTTCTAAGTCGAACTATGTTGGTTGTCGCTAGAAAAGGTCAAAGGCTATGCAGCGGAAGTATCGCTAGCAGGGGTGTGATTCATGGCTGTCATCCTGTCGAATTTTGTTGTAGCCGGCCTATCGCCGAAAAAGTGATCTATAAGTAAATGGGGAAAAGTGATAGTCATTTAGACATGTTGTATGTACTTTACCCCAGTGTTTATTCTCTTTTGCCAAGGAATGGCAAAGTTATATTTCGCATAGAAAGGTAAAACCACAATTTATTATGAACTTGGGCTTCGCCATCGTTGTCGATAAGCAGATGCACAGTGGTACTTTTGAAAAGAATATTTATTCAAAGGAAGATGACATTCCTATGTATCAGCACTAGATTGTATGATATTATTCAATTACCTCTATGAGAGAAGCTATGAAGAAATGAGGACATTTTAACGAATGACCAATTTTGGTCTGTATCCAATAGTGAGTGGAGCTCACGAGAGAAGCACAGCCATGTTGAAATTCATATACTTTGTATTTATCGAGTGAGAAAAAGGGATGCCTGTACTATCGCTCGATGAACCAAGAGATCACTGCTACATGTGAGAACCCATGTCTGGGATTCCTATATCTTTATGGAAAATATATATATTGAACTTTACGTGAAGGGATATTCGCTAGACGAGGTTAGGTCTAGGAGCCTTCCTATATATTGGTTATGGTCTGACGTGCCCAGTCAGTAAAGCCAGATGATTTACATGATGGAACTCTGAATGCTTATTTACGAATGCTCCATTATGATATTTGCCAAGCATGAATGCTAACTTAAGATGATATTCCTGTGATCAACATTATGCTGTCTATGTCGACATTTGTTCCTGTAACCATACACGTACTGTCCAAGTGTGCGTCCCATTAAATGTTATAAAAAGACCACCGTAGTTCCAGTACTTCTTGAATTCGAACAGTGTGAGTATGAGTGATGTACTACCAACCTGTCAACTCTATCGAATCATTCTACCATTCGCGTACTGACATTCATATACACACTCATTGTCTACACTCACATTCTTGTCGGAGCCTCATCATGTTCCAGGACAAGATGACCTGTATGACCAAAACTGTGCTGGGTTTAATGAGTTGACAATCGTTACACTTTACTACACCAGTCCCAACATCTACATTTATCAACTGGTGGACATTCACGTCATTTAACAAATAAAGCGTGATTCAACAACTAGTAGCCAGTATGAGTTAACAACTACAGACTTTAACAACTGGTGTGCCAGCTTCCTGGGTCAACCTGCACAGTAACCATATTGAGAAGTAAACTACTGAGACCAGACGTTCCTTGGGGTCTGTTACGACACACAAATACATTAACAGTACAACTCTACAGTGATGTCAGCGTGACCTGTCCTGTCGAGAGTATGCAGTAACTAGGTCAGCGTTTGTTGACATTTGGTTCGTTGGACATTTGCCATACAACTGACAGTGTTACACAGCAAGCTTGGTTGAAACATAGAACATTACACATCAGGACTGGAGAATATTTGACAGTGTTTGCGAAAGGAAGTGTTATTGAACTGAGAAGTCCTACATCGATTGTTATCAGTAACATCAACGATGGAGCTTCTATTTCTGTGTTGAATTTAAAATAATTAGACCAGAAGTATTTGTTTAATAAAGTACCACAGTACTGTACTATTAGGCAGTGTAACTGAGCCTTCATTCCAACACATTCTTTCTGCAACACTTTATTTACATCATATTGCCATACTATTTATGAATTTATGTATTTATGTTTAAATATTTATATGTGATATTTGTTTGTATCCAGCGGGTTGTTGTTTTGGTTGGGCGGTGTCACACAACAGAGTATCCCACGTAATAGAGGGTCTGATGTGTGCGTTTCTATAGGTGCAATTTTCTTGATTGAAAATTTGCTGCGACAGCTGTTGCTATTAGTGTTAGCTGTGAAGACTGTACTCATTGTTGTTTTTGTAATATTCCTCTGTTCTTTAGTTTTGTTTTGATTTGTTTGTAATTTGTTGGTCTACCCTATTCTATCTTTCAGTTCTATTCTCAATTTATATTTATATACTGTGGCGTTATTTGTATTTGTTATCCTCTTGCGGTTTATCTTTTATTGTTTTTCCCATTTGATTTATTTCATCTCCGCAAATGTTTTCATGTTCTCCTGTATAACTGTTTTGTTTTGTGCCTGATCGACATACACTATTTTAAATATAGTTGATCATATAAATTGATGTACAAGAATCAACTGATAGTTAATTGCTATTACTAAAGGTACACAGTTGATGATATAAAACACTATTTCTGGTGCACTGCACTTATATTATAGAGTGAACCAGCAACTTATAGCTGTTATTATATAAGGATTTATACAAGACCTTTGTAAGGCTTGTTTCCCACAGTGATTGGGATAGTTAAGTACTATTTTCCACAGGTTACAAAGTTATCATACAAGGTCTTTGATTAAGACTAAGAAAGTGAATTTATTTACTTTTGCAAATTACTGATCTTATTAGACAAGATGTCTACATTAGATTATTTTATCACACAAGGCAGGGCTCTTGATAAGACTGGTCAGCAATTAGAAGAATGGGCAGTTGCTCAATATGACAAAGCATTAGCTGCAGAAGAGAGAAAACTTGCTGCTGCTGCTGAAGAAAGAAAAGCATTGATTGAAGAAAAAAAAATTAGCAGCTGAGGAAAAAAAATTACAAAGAGAGGATGAACAAAAGAAATTGCAGATACAGACTGATGAAAAAAGATTCCAGATGGAAATGGAAAAAGAGAAAAGAAAGGATGAAGCTGCTGCAGAAGAGAGAAAATTACAAGCTGAAGCTCAAGAGAAAAAAGCAATAAGAGAACATGAACACCAAAAAGAACTTTTAGCATTTGAGTTAGAAAAGTTAAAGTTAACAAACATAAGTGATGGTAATCAAGCATCTGGTGGTAATGGTAAACCCTTTACTTACAAGGTCAAGGTACCAGCGTTCAACCCTTCCAGTGATGACATAACATTCTGGCTAAATAGATTTGAACGCTCGTGTCGAGCCCATAATGTGGACAAATCACAATATGCTAACCAGTTATCAGAAAATCTGAAAGGTGATTCTCTGACTAGTTTAAGTTTGGTTGAAGAGGCTGACAAAGATAACTATGATGTTATTAGGGCAGCCTTATTAAAGAAGTATCAGTTGTCTGAAGAGGGTTATCGGAAGTTGTTTAAGACAATGGTGCCTGAGGCAGGTGTAGAATTCTCAGAATTCATTGCAAGGACACGTCTTACATTTGATCGTTGGATTGAGCTATCCAAAACAGAAAAAAACTTATGAAGCCCTTATGGACTTGATACTCAGAGACAAGATTATGTCAAGTATAAATAAACCTTTCCTCGAATTCTTACATGAGCGTAAACCTAAGTCTCTAAAAGAAATGGAACAGTATTGTACCCAATACGTCACTGCACATCCGGACGTAGCTATTAGCAACAGTAAGGTTAAAGAAGGTATGCCAGTTGCTTCTGCAACACCATACAACCCTAATCACTCTCACAAATTCCAAGGACCTCAAAATAGGTTTAATAAAAAAGGTAACTATTACAGTTATCAGAACCAAGGTAACCAATCATTTCAGGGTTCTTCTTCGAATACCTGGAGAAGAGCTGACAGCCCTCGATTCAGGGGTGGTCATAATTACAGGAACTTTCGCAAAGGAAGTCATTCTAGAAACTATCCAAGTTTTCCTTCATGGAGACAACAAGATCATAATTACCGAGATACTCATTATAATGAATATGATGATAGTAACCAAAGGAGCTATGATTCAAACCCGAGTAGGGGTTATAATAGTGGAAACAATGATAAGTACAGAGGCAATAATAACAGAGGTAGAGCACAATTCAAAAAACATAAAGCTCATTACCAGGCGAACTCTGCACAGCAAGAGTCCCACGAAGCCTATAAACAAAATAAAGATAATGATGACTCTAATAATATGGCATGTGCCGCTTTTGATTTTGGGAGAGCATCTCAGTGCCCCCAATGCAAAACATTATTTGAGCCAACCACAGTGTCTACTTTAAGCTGTGGCCATCCTCTTCCCGCTCTTCCTGCGTCAATCGCGCATGATGGGAGAGGTTCTCTTGTCTTACACAAAGGTTTAGTAAATGACAATCCAGTCTCAGTACTTTTTGATTCTGGATGCACAACTATTGGGGTTAGGCAGTCACTCATAGATCCTTCTCATTCTACAGGCAAAGTAGTCAAATGCGTAACATTTGGCGGCACCATAGAGAAATACTCTACCGCTATCATTAGGATTGCTACTCCTTTCTTCACAGGAGATGTACACGCATGTCTTTTGCCGAATCCGATCGCTGATCTTATCATCGGTCGCATTCACGGAGTCAAAGAATGCACTCCGGAGCAAATTTCCGTTTGGGAAAATCAAAATATGCAATCTGCTAATGCAGTAGTCACTAGAGCTCAAGCTCTCAATATGCCTGAAACTTCATCTGTTGAAGATAATGAAGTGCATAACCAAGATGATCCCTTGGTAATTTCTCGTGACTCGTTTATAAAACAACAAGAAGAAGATCCGACTCTTAAGAAATTCTTCACTCTTGTAACGAAAGGTGATCCGAATAAAGATTCAAATTGTAAATCTTGGATTACAATGAAGAATGGCGTACTTGTACGTATGGTGCAAGACTCCACTAAGTCAAGTCATTCTCAGATTCTTGTACCCAAGAATTTGAGAGTTAAGATCTTACAACATGCACACGACTCTCAGTGTGCTGGTCACATGGGTTTTTCCCGTACAAAGTCAAGAGTTCTTGCGGCTTTCTTTTGGCCTTTTGTGAACAAGGACATACGGATCTATTGTCGATCCTGTAAAGTATGTCAAGAAGTCAAATCCAAAGGTCCTCGTCATGCTGCGCCTATTCAGGCTGCAGATATTCCTATTCGTCCATTCCAGAAAATGGCGATAGACATCATTGGTCCATTCAAGATCAAATCTGCTAGAGGACATCAGTTTATCTTAACGTGTGTAGACATGTGCACACGTTGGCCAGAGGCTATCCCTCTAAAGAGCATTACTACCGCTGACATTGCAGATGCTCTTTGGCTTATATTTTCTCGGCTGGGATTCCCCGGAGAAATATTATCAGATCATGGCACCCAACTGATATCGGATACCATGTCTCAAGTAATGTCTACTCTACAGATAGAGAGATCTTTGAGTAGCATCTATCATCCTATGTCCAATGGGATGGTCGAGCGACTAAATAGAACACTTAAGAACTTATTAGGGAAGATAACTGAGGATCATCCTCAAGATTGGGATAGGGTTTTACCCGCGGCCCTCTTCGCGTACAGAGAGGTCCCCAATGAACATACAGGGTTTTCTCCCTTTGAACTTGTCTTTGGCGCGCGACCGCGCGGCCCAATGTCTTTGCTGCATGATCTTATAACAGCTGACAATATTGACGATGACACAAAATCTTCTTACGAGTATGTCATCGCGCTGAGACAGAAGATTATAGAAGCATGCAAATTGGCAACGTCCTCTTCTGAATTTGCTAAGCAGAAGGCAAGACAATTTGCTAATAAGAAGAGAACTTTACGACAACTTTGTCCTGGTGACAAAGCATTTGTTTTGCTACCTTGTCGTGAAAATAGACTCCTTATTAGTTGGAAAGGTCCGTACGATATAATATCGAAAATTTCAGATGTTGACTACATCGTCGATATCAACGGGAAGCATAAAACCTTCCACATCAATATGCTTACGGAGTTCCATGAACGTCCTGACTATCTACAGCCTATTTTCCAGGCAACGGACGATTCTCATGTCAAACATGGTCATTACTCATCACTGTCTGTAATACAGGATGAGGAAACAAGTTTTTTCGGATGTTAATCTTCCGCTTCCAATGATCCCACTTCATTCTAGTGAATCATGGAAAGACGTTACTGTTTCTCCTGATTTGTCTCTAGGAGAACGGCGACAAGTTTCGTCTATGTTACAAACATTTCAGGATGTCCTCACTGACATCCCTGGACAAACTCATGTCATTGAGCATGACATTGTTCTAACTGAACATACTCCAATTAGGGTTAGATCTTATCCTATCCCTATACATTTCCAAACACAGGTTGAAAAGGAGTTGGATGAAATGATAGATTTACAAATAATCGAACCATCCACTTCTGCATATTCTTCGCCGATGGTTATTGTTCGAAAAAAAAGACAATAACATACGTCTTTGCGTTGACTATCGCAAATTGAATCAAGTTACGAAGTTCGATGCTGAACCTATGCCTTTACTAGAAGAGCTACTTACTCGTCTTTCTAAATCGCATTTTTTCACTAAACTTGATTTGTCTAAAGGATATTGGCAAGTTCCATTATCCGAACGCGCCAAACCTCTTACCGCTTTCTCTACTCCCAGAGGCCTTTTCCAATGGAATTTTATGCCTTTCGGCCTTATGAACGCACCAGCTACATTTGTACGCATGATGCGTCGAATCCTATCGTATCGGTCAGATGTCATTGCTTATCTAGACGACATCTGTCTTTTCAGCGATACTTGGGAAGATCACTATTCAGGGTTAGTTGAATTATTATCAACTCTGCGTGAGTATAACCTGACAGCAAAACCATCTAAAGCTTGTATTGGCTTTAGCGAAATTGCTTTCTTAGGCCATCGAGTAGGTCACGGTTTCTTGAAGACAGAAGACCATAATATCACTAAGATACTTAACATCTCTATCCCTAGGACTAAAAAGCAAGTGCGAAGTCTTTTAGGTCTCATACAATTTTATGGACGTTTCATTCCGAATCTGTCCTCTATCATGGCACCTCTCTCTACACTATTAAAGAAAGGGTCGCCTAATATGGTTCACTGGTCTCATGAATGCCAATCTTCACTAGAGAAGATCAAAACTATGTTTTCATCACCACCTATTTTAGTGTTACCTACAACAGATAAGACATTTGTTCTTCGTAGTGACGCTTCATCCACTGGGATTGGAGCGGCACTAATGCAAGAGTACTCTGGAACTCTGCATCCTGTAATGTATATATCCAGAAAACTTAATGCTGCAGAAAGGAATTACTCGGCTTTAGACCGTGAATTATTGGCAATGGTTTGGTCAATTCTCAAACTCCAAAGATTCCTTCTGGGCGCGCATTTCGTAGTGGAAACTGACCAAAAAGCTCTTACGGCTATCCAAAGTAAGAACTTGAAGAGCTCGAGATCAACTCGATACGCAATCGCTCTTCAACCTTTTCATTTCTCGGTACGAGCTATCCGTGGTTCAGAAAATGTGATGGCGGACATTCTGTCCAGATGCCCACATGATGCCACTTAACTGTTAAATATTGGATCTTTTTGATATGTATAACTTTACAACAGTTATTTTTTGGTTTCTTTACTAAGATACACATTTGTAATTTAATAATAGAATGATGGTATCTCTACTTAGCGGTTTATTGATGTTTATTCTCCGCTGTTCTTTGATGATTGTTTCTTCATAAATCATAAATTTAAGATTATAGTGTGAATTTTTGGTATGCATTGTATAATTACCAGAATTGTATTATACGTACATCACACCTTCCTGGAAACATTTATTCGTAGAGAAACAATTTCTCTCAGATTTTGAGATATATTCTCACCGGTCATATTAGGAATTATAGTTATTCCTGATATTTTCATCTGCGCAGTATTCTTGCGTTGTGAGCCTATTCTACGTTGCTCCTAGATGTATTTAAAAAAAAAAATTTTTTTTTTTTTTCCCGGGAGGTGTGGTAAGACTGTAAAGGGCAATTTTTACTATCTTGCAATATAATACATTTATATACTTATTATGTTCGCAAATATTTTGTAAACAAAGTATTTCCTTTTTAAGTGCTTAAGGAGAAGTCATTTTTGAGTTACTTCCCTTGAAAGTAGTTCCGTCATCTTCGATCGGACTCCGCGGACGAGTCTAGGCCTACTGCGATTTATTCTTTGGCTGGGTAGGAATAGATTGTTCTTGCTTCAGTATATCTATGGCCTGAATTTATACGTAGTGTTTGTATGAGTAGGACGAGTCTGTCTTATATATGGATATCTTTACATTTCTAAGTCGAACTATGTTGGTTGTCGCTAGAAAAGGTCAAAGGCTATGCAGCGGAAGTATCGCTAGCAGGGGGTGTGATTCATGGCTGTCATCCTGTCGAATTTTGTTGTAGCCGGCCTATCGCCGAAAAAGTGATCTATAAGTAAATGGGGAAAAGTGATAGTCATTTAGACATGTTGTATGTACTTTACCCCAGTGTTTATTCTCTTTTGCCAAGGAATGGCAAAGTTATATTTCGCATAGAAAGGTAAAACCACAATTTATTATGAACTTGGGCTTCGCCATCGTTGTCGATAAGCAGATGCACAGTGGTACTTTTGAAAAGAATATTTATTCAAAGGAAGATGACATTCCTATGTATCAGCACTAGATTGTATGATATTATTCAATTACCTCTATGAGAGAAGCTATGAAGAAATGAGGACATTTAACGAATGACCAATTTTGGTCTGTATCCAATAGTGAGTGGAGCTCACGAGAGAAGCACAGCCATGTTGAAATTCATATACTTTGTATTTATCGAGTGAGAAAAAGGGATGCCTGTACTATCGCTCGATGAACCAAGAGATCACTGCTACATGTGAGAACCCATGTCTGGGATTCCTATATCTTTATGGAAAATATATATATTGAACTTTACGTGAAGGGATATTCGCTAGACGAGGTTAGGTCTAGGAGCCTTCCTATATATTGGTTATGGTCTGACGTGCCCAGTCAGTAAAGCCAGATGATTTACATGATGGAACTCTGAATGCTTATTTACGAATGCTCCATTATGATATTTGCCAAGCATGAATGCTAACTTAAGATGATATTCCTGTGATCAACATTATGCTGTCTATGTCGACATTTGTTCCTGTAACCATACACGTACTGTCCAAGTGTGCGTCCCATTAAATGTTATAAAAAGACCACCGTAGTTCCAGTACTTCTTGAATTCGAACAGTGTGAGTATGAGTGATGTACTACCAACCTGTCAACTCTATCGAATCATTCTACCATTCGCGTACTGACATTCATATACACACTCATTGTCTACACTCACATTCTTGTCGGAGCCTCATCATGTTCCGGGACAAGATGACCTGTATGACCAAAACTGTGCTGGGTTTAATGAGTTGACAATCGTTACACTTTACTACACCAGTCCCAACATCTACATTTATCAACTGGTGGACATTCACGTCATTTAACAAATAAAGCGTGATTCAACAACTAGTAGCCAGTATGAGTTAACAACTACAGAGTTTAACAACTAGTAGCCAGTATGAGTTAACAACTACACAGACTTTAACAGTGCCTTACAACAAAATGATATAGAGACAACTTACGCAACGGCAAAGACTATTATAAAGGCTACATTCAAGTCCAAATGGGAAAGAGAGCACCCAGGCCATTTGAAAAATGATGCGTATCATCAACTATCCAGGAAAGAACAGGTCATCATTTTTCGGCTACGCACTGGACACAACAGATTGAGATACCATCTATACCACAAATTCAAGATTGGTGCAACAGACCTCTGCAACTGCGGTACCAGCCCGATGACGGTCGAACACCTCCTGCAGTATTGCCCAGCCTACAGTAATGAACGGAGTAGCATATGGCAACAACCCACTTCTGTCAACGAAAAACTGTTTGGAGATGTCGGGAACCTTGAGTTGACTACTGCCTTTATTAGTCATAAATGTGGAAGTCTGAAGGCGAACGTGGAAGAAGAAGAAGAGTCGCAACGCAGGAACTACAGCAAGAAAATGGGAGTTTCCTCACCCCATCTCCACCCGCCCTGAACGGAATTCTCACAGTTCATCCGTTTTACGGCAACTGTCTATATAGTCCAGAAATATTAATGCAGGCTCTTCAGATGCCTATAAACGGCTCTACAGAACAAGATTAAAACCAAGCACCTTAAAACTGTTTTTTTAAAACATGTTTTCAGTGTAACATTCGACCTGACGCGTTCTTTTCGGAAGCACTTTAGTGACCTTTGTCCTGAGATAAAAGACATAACTGAGTATCAGCGTAGAACTTTTAACTGTCACTTTGAGATGTTAATAATTTTTTTTATTTTTTTTTAATTACATTGTCTGTTTAAACATTTCTTTCTGTTCGTCAGAGCAGGGCGTATCTAAATTTGTTTCCGATTTTGTAATAACTCTATCGTATTAATACTATTGTTTTCTTATTATTATTATCTCTGTGCTTATTCCTCTCATTCCTACGCTCACCATTCTCTTTTACATCTCTTTTACATCTTTTATACATCTGCACCTTCGTTTTTTCATATTGAGAAAAATTAGGAAATCCTCACAAAACTAACTAGCTAAGTCACAGCGTGGACCTTTAACTGTCCCGGAAAGATTAATTCTCTACATTGACTGTGGTTGAAGTAAAAATATTCCTTTTTGTTCGGAACAGACTGTATTTTAAGATAAAAACTACACTTTTTGCAAAGATTAAGATACTGTAAACAGTGTCCACGGACTCTAGCAGCGTATATTTTATTACTTGTCTACAATTTTGTATAAACCATTGTGTAACAATTTTATTGCTTCTTACTCATTCCTACTCCCCTCATTATTTCTTTCCTATTGACTATTATTATGTCCGAGTGCAAAAACTCTAATCAAAATGTAGGCAATACCACTAATTCATGGCTTAAAATGTCAGGTCTTAAAATTGGTCATTTAAACATTTACCACCTGCTAGGTAAGCTTTCTGAAGTCTCCACCTCTCACCAACAAAACTTCCACATATTTGGTTTTTCTGAAACCCGTCTCAATGACAAAATTACAGATGACGAAATTAGGATTAATGGATTCACCACCATTCGCAGGGATCCTAACAGAAAACATGAAACAGGGCTAGTCATATACATCTCAACATGTCTTCAGTACAGACGCCGTGATGATCTAGAACATACTGGCATTGAATGTTTATGGCTGGAAATAAAACTCCCTAACCTGACTTCCGTTTTAATTGGTTACCTGTACCGAAACCCTAGCTCTTCTACTGTATGGCTTGACACATTCTCACGAATGATGGACAACGTTTGGGCTTCTTCGAAGGAAATTATTCTACTGGGGGATTTCAATATTGACCTTCACAAACCGAACAACACGTGGAATGATATCACCATCTCATACAACCTCATACAGCTAATCAATCAACCCACGAGAGTAACAGACTCATCATCTACACTAATTGATCATATCTATACGACCTGCTCAGAAAACATTACAGAATGCAAAGTCCCACAGACATCATTAAGTGACCACTATCCTATTTGCTGTACCTGGACGAGAAACGGGTTTAAGCACCTAAAACGGAACACGTCACAGTCCATTACAGGAATTTCTAAAACTTTAACATTCAATTATTCCTACAAGACCTACAAATATCCCCTCTCTCATACGTGTACCAACTTCCGCATCCAGAAGAAGCCATAACATACTGGACACAAACTTTCAACAACGTATTCGACAAACATGTTCCTATAAAGCAGGTTCGGGTCAAAAACATCAGAAATACCCCATGGATAACCAACGAAATACTATCAACAATGAGAGTGCGGGACGAAGCACATAAGTTCAAAGATTTCAGCAGGTATCGGATGCTTAGAAATAAAGTACAATACCTCATTCGTCAGGAAAAGAAACTACATTTCAGAAAGATGATTCAAGACAAAGCAAACAGCAAGGAAGTCTGGGCAGCCATTAGAACACTAACACACAAATCAAAGTCACTAAACTCTTTACCAAAATGCTGCTCCCTCACGGCAACTCATTTTAGCAACCACTTCAAAACAGAAATGTGCCTTCTCAAGTCGACACTAAAGCCAATGGACTGCGATATTAGTAAATTGACAGCCTTCTGCAACACTGAACACACCACAACAGATCTAAGACATATTCCTTTTCTAACAGTACATGAAGTTCTCAAATATATCTTGGCATTAAAAAACAACAATTCATCTGGGCTTGATGGTATCAGCAATACGATTCTACGTTACGCTGCGCCCATCATTTGCGACTCCTTAACCTATGTATACAACCAATGTATTGCACACAACTACTTCCCCACAGCATTTAAATCTGCCAAAGTGTACCCACTCTATAAATCTGGCTCACATAGCGATCCCAACAGCTACAGACCAATATCCCTTCTATCATCTCTTTCAAAACCACTAGAGAAACACATTTACAACACCACATTTCAACACTTAACAACAAACAAACTGCTCATTGATAGCCAGTCAGGTTTCAGACCCAAACATTCCTGTCACACAGCTCTCACCAAAATGGCAGACAACTGGCTGTCGAACATAAATGATGGAAAATTATGTGGTGCTGTTTTTGTCGACTTCAAGAAAGCATTGGACATGATTGACCACACTATCTTGGTTCAAAAGTTGGAAACCCTCAGAATAGGCCCTAATTCACTAAACATTATCAAATCATTCCTGGCAGATCGACAACAGTTAGTGCTTCACAACAACGCGGCATCAGATTTCTCGAAGGTAGTTACAGGAGTACTGCAGGGCTCTATTCTTAGGCCCCTACTCTTCGCAATGTTCATCAACGACCTGCCACTACATCTAAAATATTCAACTTGTGACCTCTTTGCAGATGATTGTACTATCTACACTAGTGACAATGACTGCGTGGCACGTGAAATGACTCTTCAAAGCGATGTAGACAATCTAACAAAATGAAGTAATATGAATCGTATGCCAGTAAACACAACAAAAACGAAATCTATGTTGATTACCACCAGACAGAAACTCCTAAGCTGCACCAAAAGATCGCTACAGCTTCACACGGAATCATTTCAAATTGAACATGTATGTTATGTTTAAATATCATAACATTGGTTGTATACGATCACTTCCTGGTTTATTGTTTATAGACGGTTGTCATTAGTTTTCTTGACTTCTGCTCAAAATAGTAGCAGACGATGGCTTGTTAATCTGGAACACGAACGCGTCTCTGGACGGGTTTCTGCTTGTGTCGTTTGACCAGTATGCATGGAATGTGTCCAGTAGGACCTGATTTTAGATTATGTTAATTGCCTTTGGGCATATTCATATTACACCTGCAAGATACGTTACCATCACTGCCTTATGCATTTGTTGTGTTGTTCGTCCATCACGGGTGATGAAGACCAGTCTGTTCATCCAATTATTAGGATAGTCTATGAGTACGAATGTGACTGATGAGCCCGATGCGGGCCTGGAAGGATCTCGGACAGTGTGGGCAGGGAATGTTTGCATCACAAGAAGGTTTTATTACACGTTCTTTTCTAGCTTGTCTCCGCTGTTCCGCTGCTGCTCTTCTGGAAGATTTGCATGCCGCTGCACCTTTATGAAGAGATGTGCGCCAGGCAGTTCAGTCTTGCGCAGCAGCTTCCCATGTGTCTGGGTTTATGTCAAAGGGTTTTAATGAAACCTTAAACGTGTCTTTAAAGCGCTTTCTTGGCCACAATGGGAGCGTCTACCCTTCTGCATCTCACCATAAAAGAGTATCTTTGGCAGTCGATGGTCTGGCATGCGGACTACATGACCTGCCCAGCGAATCTGTGACTGCATCAGAATAGTATCGATGCTAGGGATACCAGCTCTGTCAAGAACGGCGGTATCTGGGATCTTGTCTTGCCATTTGATGTTCATTACCTTTCTGAGACAGACTGTATGGAAGTGGTTTAGCTTCTTTACGTGGCGCCTGTATACAGTCCATGTTTCACATGCATAAAGTAGCACTGGAAGCACCGCAGCTCTGTACACCTTCAGCTTTGTCTGTAGACTAATGCCACTTCGATGCCAAACGTTGGTGTATAGTCTGTTAAATGTGCTGCTGGCTTTGGAGATCCTGGTGTTCACCTCATCATCAATGACGATGTTCTGCCATAGTGTGCTACCAAGGTATGTGAATCTGTTCACAACATTCAGTTTCTCACCATTTACCTTGATGATTGGCTCAGTATAAATTGTGCCAGGGGCTGGTTGGTACATGATTTCTGTTTTCCCCGTGTTGATGGTAAGCCCAAAGTTGGAACAGGCTTCGGAGAATATATCCATGCTATGCTGCAGATCAGCCTCTGAGCCAGCACTGAGGCACAATCGTCAGCAAACAGAAGATTGCTGATGGTGTGTGATTTGACCTTGGTTTTTGCTTGAAGCCTCCTAAGGTTAAACAATTTTCCATCAATACGAAATTTGATGTCGATTCCTGTCTCTCCATCTCTGAAAGCATCAGTCAGCTTAGCAGAAAACATGATACTGAAAAGAGTCGGTGCAAGTACACACCCTTGTTTAATTGCCATTTGAGACAGGGAAATGCTCCGATAGCTCACCGTTTTCCTGAACTCTAGCCTGCATTCCATCATGCAGTTGCTGCACTATTGAGATAAATTTCTTTGGGCAGCCGTATTTTGCCATGATCTTCCATAGACCCTCTCTACTGACCGTGTCAAACGCCTTTGTCAAGTCGATGAAAGATGTGTACAGGTCACAGTGCTGTTCTTGGCATTTTTCTTGAAGCTGTCTTGCAGCGAACACCATATCGGTGGTTCCACGTTCTTTCCGGAATCCACACTGACTTTCAGGTAGAAGACCTTTGTCAAGTTAAACCGTAAGGCGATTAAGAAGGATTCTGGCGAATATCTTCCCAGCGATTGATAGTAGGGAGATGCCTCGATGATTGTTACAGTCTTGGCGATTACCTTTACGTTTATAAAGATGTATAATTGACGCATCCTTGAGATTGTGTGGGATGGTTTCACTCTGCCACATTTGCTGGAAGATAATATTAAGTTTCTCTATCAGAACTGTCCCGCCATCTTTATAGACCTCAACAGCAATTGAATCGGAGCCGGGGGCCTTTCCACTAGAAAGTTGACGAATTGCTTTTTGAGTCTCCTCCAGAGTCGGTATATCATCTAGTGCTTCATGTATAGAAATTTGAGGCAGTCGGTTGATGGCTTCATCGTTAATAGATGATGGCTGGTTCAGAACGGTATAATGCCAGTTTAGTCTAGCAGAGTATGTGAAATTTTTGTGCACGTAAGTTGACTGTGCCCATTAAACTGAGAGTATAAGAATCAAGGACCGTAGAGACATGTGCTTAGAAAAGCCTCGATGTCGTACCATATTCAATGTGGAGTATTGTTTAAATAAACGTGTGAAATGTGCCAAGAACTTAGGCCTTAATGACTGAGTACCTGTGGTGCGGGCCAAGGAGAGTTGTGTGTTTGGCCATATTACTTATAATGTAATAATATATAGGAATCAATAAGGATATCACTGGAAAGGTGCTCAGCTGGCCAAGATATCTTTAAGAGATATAATACAGGACCTCTGGAGGAATGTTCCTGAATACATACATAATATTATAAAGATTTATTCCCCGCATCATTCTTGGGGGCCAAGCTAAAGAAGGCAGAAGCCTAAAATTGTCGAGGACTTTTTTTCAATATGGCGGCACTGATCGTCTGCCTGAATATTTCAAGCATGGAAGGGATTTCCAGCTATGATATTAATTAACATGCCTCAAAGTGTCACTAATACACAAAAGTGACTCTCTATTGCATGTAAGTCAAAGGAATTGACTGCTTACTTTAAATTTCAAGAATGTTGTCAAGAAACATGGACCAGAGCGATGTCCGGCATATGTCATTATGAACCAATCCTAGGCCTAACCAGAGCCTAGAGTTACAGAACATCAGTGCATTCCTTGCTTGGAGAAGTCTCAAGGAGGATTTTTTTTGAGGCAACAGATAAGTTGATTTATCTTTACATACAGCTTGACTGTAGATAATTTCTGTTGATGTTTACATGTTATCTGTATAATGATATTTCAGCGGATTTATGTTTGGGCGGTGTCTTGTGGTAGAATATCCCACGTAACAGAGGGCCTACTGTAAGCGTTCTTTAGGGACTGTGCAAATTTCCCTTAGTGGAAATTGCTAGCGACATTTGTTGCTATTTTTGTTTAGTTGTGACGAGGTGTACTTTTCTTTGTTGTTATTGTCATATTTTTTACTGTTCTTTAGTTTTTTGATTTGATTTGTTTGTGTCTGTCATCTTCCTCTTTCTTTCATTTAGTTCTATACAACTTGTGTGTTTATACACGGTTGCGTAATGTATTTTGTTTATTTTTTGCAGTTATCATCACATGCTTTGTGATATTTTCTTTAGTTCCGCTTTAATGCTCATTTGATTTCTGCGAATGTTATCGTATTGTCCTTGATGCTTGTTCTTTGTTTATGTTGTTCTTGGTTGTCATACGCTTTTTATATATTTATATTTAGACATACACTATTGGTACTATAGTGTACTTAGAATATAGAGGTAATTATTGGTGTTATTATCATTGAAGTGATTATACAAGCTCTTTATTAAAGACTTGTCTCCCACAGAGATTGGGATAAAGTGAGGTGATTATACAAGTTTTTTGGTAAAGACTTGTTACCATTAAGGTTGAAATAAGGTAATTTATTATTTCAGGATACTGATCTCATATTATTAGACATAATGTCTACACTTGAGCACTTTATTGAGCAAGGCAAATCCCTTGGTAAATCTGGTGATAAGTTGGAAGAATTCGCGACTGTTCAGTATGCCAAGGCACTGAAGTAGGAAGAAAAGAGTCATAAAATAGAAGCTGAACAAATGAAAATGGGAGCTGAGAATTTAAGGTTGCAGATGCAGGCAAATGAAAGGAAATTCCAGATGGAAATGGAAAAACAAAAAAGAGAAGCCGAGGCTGAACAGAAAATGAGAGAAGCTGAGGCTGAACAGAAAAAGAGAGAAGCTGAGGCTGTTGCTGAAAACAAAAGATTAGACAGAGAAGCTGAGGGGAAAAAATCCAGCCACAAATGGAAAATGAAAATAAAAGGTTAGAAGCTGAGGAGAGAAAAGCGAAAATGAAACATGAAGAAAAACTCTTAGCTTTGGAGTTAGAGAAATTGAAGTTGATGAATATGGGTAATGCTAATGATCCAAATAATCAGTCAACTTCTAATAAGACAAATACTACTACTTATAAGGTCAAACTACCTGCTTTCAATTCTTCCAGGGACGATATAACATTCTATCTCGATAGATTTGAACGGTCATGTCAATCTCATAAGGTGGATGAGTCAGAGTATTTAATCAGTACGGTTATCGTCTTCACTTCAAGAATATGTTACCTGAAACTGGTGTAGAATTCTCAGAATTCATCTCAAAGATACGTCTCACATTTATACGATGAATTGAGCTGTCTAAAACAGAACATACATTTGAAGCCCTTATGGACTTATTACTTCGAGACAATGTTATGTCATCTGTCAATGAGTCTTTTCTTGCTTTTCTACATGAGCGTAAACCTAAGAATATAAAGGACATGGAAGAATATTGTTGCCAGTATGTCACTGCGCACCCTCATGTAACTGTTAGCAATTCTAAAGTTAAGGAGGGTTTGCCAGTTGCTTCTGCAGCACCATACGGCCCTAACTTTCTTCGTAAATTTCAAGGTGCTCAACACAACTTCAATAAATCAAGGCAATCCATCTCATAATGGTTCTTCTTCTAAGAACTGGAGACGAGCTGACAGTCCTCGTAATTTTGGGTCCAATAATTATGGAAACTTTCGTAGAGGTAGTCACAATAGGAACTATCTAGGCTATTCTTCGTGGAGACAGTGAAACCAAACTGGTGGATACTCTAATCAATGGGGAAATGACAATAGTGACAATGGAAACTGGGATTCGAACCAGAACTATGGTCACGGTAGAGCAAACAATGACAATTTCAGAGGAAATAATAATCGCGGTAGATCTCAACATAACATAGATCATATCACCAGGCAAACTCTGTACAACAGAGTCTCAGGGAGCCTGTGGACAAGTGAACGATTAAAAAAAACTCTAATGCTGTCACTTGTTCTGTTTTTGATTTTTTGTGAGCATCTCAATGCCCCCAATGCACAACATTGTTTGAACCGACTACTGTAACTACTTTGAGTTGTGGTCACCCTCTTCCCGCTCTCCCTGCTGCAGTTGCGCATGACGGAAGAGGATCTCTTGTCTTACATAAAGGTCTGATGAATAATAATTCAGTCTCAGTACTTTTTGATTATGGATGCACTACTATCGGAGTTAAGCAATCTCTTGTAGATCCTACCTGTGCCACTGGGAAAGTGGTCAAAAGAGTGACATTTCGTGGCACTTTAAAAAAATATCCAACTGCTATCATTCACATTGCTACTCCCTTCTTTACGGGAGATGTCCACGCGTGTCTTCTACCGAATCCCATTGCGGATCTTATTATCGGTCGTATTCACGGAGTTAAGGAATGCACCCCGCAGCAGATTGCTGATTGGGAAGAGCAAAATATCCAAGCTGCCAATGCAGTGGTCACAAGAGCACAAGCTCTTAATATGCCTCAAACTTCATCGACTGAAAGTAATGAAGTGCATAGCCAAGATGATCACTGGTAATTTCGCGTGACTCTTTCATAAAATTGCAAGAAGATGATCCTTCTTAAAAAAATTCTTCATTCTTGCAAAAAAGGTGATCCGAATCAGAACACAACTCACAAATCTTGGATTACAATGAAGAATGGCGTACTTGTACGTATGGTACAAGACTCCTCTACGTCTATGCATTCACAAATTCTCGTGCCCAAGAGTATAAGAGTGCAAATTCTGCAACATGCACACGACTCTCAGTGTGCTAGACATATGGGTTTTTCCCTTACTAAGTCGAGAGTTCTTGCGGCTTTCTTTTGGCCATTTGTTAATAAAGACATACGCCGATCTTGCAAAATATGTCAAGACGTTAAATCAAGAGGCCCACGTCATGCAGCACCTATCCAGGCTGCAGACATTCCTATTCGGCCGTTTCAGAAAATGGCAATATATATTATTCGCCCGTTTAAGATTAAGTCAGCCAGAGGACATCAATTTATCCTAACATGTGTTGATATGTGCACACGTTGGCCAGAGGCTATACCTCTTAAGAGCATCTCCACTGTCGATATCGCAGACGCTTTATGGCTGATATTTTCTCGTTTGGGATTTCCCAGAGAAATATTGTCAGACCATGGCACCCAATTAATATCAGACGCTATGTCGCAGGTGATAACTACTCTGCATATTAAAAGGTCTCTGAGTAGTATTTATCACCCATTGTCTAATGGGTTAGTCGAACGTCTGAACAGAACACTCAAGAACTTACTTTGGAAGATAACAGGATCATCCTCAGGATTGGGACAGGATTTTACCCGCGGCTCTCTTTGCAAATAGAGAGGTCCCCAACGAACATACAGGTTTTTTTCCGTTCGAACTTGTCTTTGGCGCGCGACCGCGCGGTCCTATGTCTTTGCTTCATGATCTTATAACTGCTGATAATATTGACGATGACACACAATCTTCATATGAGTATGTCATTGCTCTCAGGCAGAAGATTATAGAGGCATGCAATCTAGCAACTTTCTCATCCGAATTTGCTAAAGAAAAGGCTAGGCAGTTTGCAAATAAGAATAGATGCCTACGACAACTTTGTCCTGGCGACAAAGCACTTGTTTTGCTCCCTTGTAGGGAAAACAGACTTCTTATTACATGGAAAGGTCCATATACAATAGTCTCAAGAATTTCCGATGTCGACTATGTTGTCGATATTGATGGAAAGCTTAAAACTTTTCACATAAATATTCTTACGGCATTTCATGAACGACCAGACTATTTGCAGCCTATTTTCCAGGCTACGGTCGATTCTCCAGGCTCAAATGGTCATTACTCATCCCTGTCGGTAATACAGGATGAGGAAACTATATTCTCAGAGTTTAATCTTCCTCTTCCAGTGATTCCACTTCATTCTACGGAATCATGGAAAAACGTTACTGTTTCTCCTAATTTATCAACTGAGGAACAGCGACAGGTTTCTTCTATGTTACAAACTTTTCAGGATGTCCTTACCGACATTCCTGGACACACACATGTCACTGAACATGACATAATACTTACCGACCATAATCCTATCAGGGTCAGACCTTACCCTATCCCTATTCATTTTCAAACACAAGTCGAGAAAGAATTGGATGAAATGATACAGTTGAAAATAATTGAACCATCCACTTCAGCATACTCTTCGTCCATGGTTATTGTTAGAAAGAAAGACAATAACATATGCCTTTGCGTCGATTATCGCAAATTAAACCAAGTTACGAAATTCGATGCTGAACCTATGCCTTTGTTAGAAGATCTACTCATTAGACTTTCTAATTCTCAATTCGTTACAAAACTCGATTGGTCAAAAGGTCATTGGCAAGTTCCTTTAACTGAACGAGCCAAACCTCTCACTGCTTTCTCAACATCTAGGGGTTTATTTCAATGGAATGTCATGCCTTTCTGTCTTATGAACGCCCCAGCTACTTTCTTTCTCATGATGCGTCGAATTCTCTCATATCGTTCAGATGTCATTGCATAATTGGACGATATTTGTCTTTTCAGTGATTCTTGGGAAGATCCCTATTTGGGTTTATATGAGTTACTGTCTACTCTACGCGAGCATAATTTGACTGCAAAACCCTCTAAAGCCTATGTTGGGTTTAGTGAAATTTCTTTCCTGGCTCACCGTGTTGGTCATGGTCTCTTGAAGACAGAGGACCAGAACACTTCTAAGATACTAAACATTTATATTCCTAAGACGAAGAAGCAAGTACGTAGCCTCTTAGAACGATTATTCCAGGGAAGAAACGAAAAACATATAAAAACATTAAGTGCGGCGTTTGCCAGATTACAAATGTGAGTCTATGGAGGGTAACCCTCATATAGAATATAATAATTGAACAAAGTCTGGAATGGAATTCACCACTATACATCGGATTTGTGGACTGCGAAAAGGCATTTGACAGTGTAGACAGAGAATCACTTTGGAAATTGATGAGGCATTATGGAGTTCCCCTGAAGATCATTAATTTAATAAAGAAAACATATGAAGATATGACATGCAGAGTTCTTCACGAAGGACAGCTTACAGAACCGTTTGGGATAAGAACAGGAGTGCGACAGGGATGCCTCTTGTCTCCATTTCTTTTCTTGCTGGCAATAGTTTGGGTTATGAGATCATCGACAACACACAACAGAAATGGAATCCAGTGGACTCTGACTAAGCAGTTGGATGATCTGGATTTTGCTGATGACTTGGCTCTTCTGTCCCATAACCGTAATCAGATGCAGGACAAATTGAAAACACTCGACTAGAGGTCACAGCAATTGGGTCTGAAAATACACAGGGAAAAGACAAAAATAATGAGAATAAATGCAAGTAATGATAACAGGGTTGAACTTGAAGAAACACCAATACAAGATGTAGAATCATACACATATCTTGGCAGTAATATACACAGCGGTATCAAAATAAGAATACAAAAGGCAAGAGGAGCTTTCATTGCATTGGGAAATATATGGAGATCAAGAGAAATATGATCCAACACGAAAATAAGAATCTTCAACTCAAATGTGAAGTCAGTCCTATTGTATGGCTCGGAGACATGGAGAACAACAAAGACAACAACCAAAAAGCTAGAGACTTTCATAAATGGGTGCTTGCGTAGAATAGAGGGATTAAAATGGTATGACAAGGTTACCAACATGAAACTGATGACAAGAACTAGACAAGTGCCAGTGGAACAAGAGATGAGAAGAAGACGAATTCAATGGATAGGACACACACTGAGGAAACCTGTTGATAGCATTACAAGGCAGTCCTTATTCTGGAACCCCCAGGGCAAGAGAGGCAGAGGAAGACCAAGAAGTACATGGAGAAGAGAGTTGGAAACAGAGGTGAAAATTATGAAGAGAACATGGAAAGAACATGAGATGATGGCATTATATATAATATTGTATTAAAGCAGATATTGCATGTTAGAATGATGTACCTTTATTTGTTAAAGTGATTGTATAATTATACTGCGGTACACTAAGATATTGACACCGCTATTTTTTGATGATTTTTTCCTTTGCTAAACATGGAAATAGGTTATTTGATGTGATGTATAAAATGATATATTTGTAACTTGGCCAGCATTGTAGTGTACGTTGGTGGCACCTCCCTGGACATGTTTATACTTAGAGAAATGCTTTCTCTAATGGGCTAAGATATATTCTCATCTGACGATCCATGGGTCGAGGCAGCCTCATATTAGGCGTTATATTATTTGTGATACTTCTCATCTGCGCATCATTCGTGCGTTATGAGCTTGTTGTATCTTGCTCTTGGATGTATTTAAAAAAAGTGTTTCTTTTTTTCCCGGGTGGTGCGGTAAACTGTTGCGGTCAGTTTGCTGAGTCTATAGTATGTTAAATGGTACCTGTTTAATTTTGAAGATATTATTTAATATATTCGTGATCGAAGGGGAGGTACTCATGTTTTACTGGGATTGTAGTTAACAGTGGTGGTTACCCCACTTGTCTGTTAACCCAGCGTATAATTTTAGAACCGATGTCAGTTTTTCCTGATATGTTCGCCCACCTGAGCTTAGCTCAAGGGTTTAGAGTCTCACGACGCATGCGCGGTTTTTTTTCCTGGCGCGATTTAGGACAGACTGAGTTGGAAGAGTCGAGCTGTAGTTTTGAAAGGATCAAGACGGTTTTGGGGAAGTCCTCTGTGTGTTCGACCAAGATGGCTAGAGATTGTTCCCCTATGTTATATTCTGAAGCGCCTAGGAGGCGAGTGAGTTTTGTGATGTTTATTCTGAAGGGACATTAAGGTAATTTACCCTTAAAACAGTTTTCCTTCTTTGCCAGAATTATATACGACTTTTTGTAGCCAGCTAGTGACTTTTCCCTATGCAGGAAAGAGTCCACCTAAGAATACCAGTAATGAAGCTCACGAAGTATTCTAATATTATATGCACTGGGCTGGTGTATGCCCAAAGAACTTTACAGGCGCTGTATCCCGCTATCTGCGGTGACACCATTTAAACAAGGTTTGACTCACCCTGTTTGTTATCGAAATACCTCAGAGGCCATTGTATCCGGGGCCCCGCCATATTGTGCGGCCTGCTGAAGACCCGAGAATATCCCTGACTTGCTAGTGTCAGAAGGGAGTTTGTTTAAACTCACATAATCAAGACCCGTTCCCAATACGGGGTATTTTGCTGTAGCTGACGAAAGGGGATTTGTACGAGGTCAGCTTTATTTATATATATGCACAGCTTATGAATGAACTGTTTGTGTATACTATGTCCTGAGTTGTCAAATGACTATTTATATTGATGTCGGCGTACCTGTCGTTGTGGTGTATTAAACCCTATCACACGTCAGATCTGTTTCCACTCTCTATGAATTACTACATGTATTTCTACCAAAAGTGTGATGTCAGTTAGATGCCTGTCTTCCACGAACCATCATACACCCATTCGCACTCATTGATGTCTACAGACACTTCATTACTGCAACACCTCAACACTTTCAAGTCAACTGAACGTATGCCAGTATCGTTGCGGCCAACCAGGTCCTATTACATTTAACTACTACATTATAGTGGCAAGTACAGCCCGTTACATTTACGGTGGCCAAACTGAGCCCGTCACATTCATGCCACGGACACCTACTACGCTTCAACGAACATTGACCATTTCTGACTGTTACATGAAAAATAGCCTTTTACATTTACGGCGCTCAAATAGCCATTTTACAGGTACGTAGAGTGAATTATAATATATATAGACAGTAGTCATGTTCTTCAGTGATGAAAGGGAAAACAACATCCCCGGAGAGGTACGGTCTACCAATAGATAACCTGAACACTGAAATGATAGATAACAATAGACATAAGAAATTGTAAGGAAGAAAGAACAGAACTAGAGACTATAACACCTGCATGATCATTGATGGTTGACGGTCATAAGGTGTAGATTCTATACTGAACGAGAGGAAGAGAGTGAGGAAAGAAAGAACTTACATTGTATATTCTATGATGGACCAAATGTGGAGGTTAGTGCAGACTGCAATGATCCTCTCATGTGTAAATAAACAGTATTCACGTTACCGTTGCGTTATCACATCACGTGCTGTGTGTGTGTGACTGTTGTGGTTATACAGCATATCATTGCTAACCACAGAGGAAAAGAACCTGAACATACATTGTCACATAATATGATTCATGATACAAAGAATCACGGGCTGCCACATATTATGATTTTGGTGCCGTAACCAACCTCTAGCAGCACACACACATTGTTTCTAAACATGAGTTCAGCAACTATGCTTTATGCTGTAATCTCTCCTAGCTTCAGGCAGAAGACATAGATACGTTTGACGAAGTGACAGATTTCAACAACCACGGCCGACAGATAACCATGATAATACAGAATAGCACATACAGAAGACACCATAATACATTTTCGGATTTGTGACAGACCTCACCAACTACAGACGGCAGAGTATAGCGAAAAAAAAAATGTTCATATTTACGTTTCGATAACATACGAAAAAGCAGAGTGACAACAGTGTAAGTTGTAAACAGAGAGCAAAGTGAGCAGTATCGGAACCAGCCAATCGAAGACGCCACCCCGAAAACCAAGTCAGAATTTTCTTCTTTCAAATCGACCTGCACGAGAATAAGTCGCCACCACAAGGCAAAGTACGCCACACATTATACAATTCGGGAGCCGAGACCAACCTCAGCCATCATTGAAATCAGTCATTCACAAAGACAAAGTACAACACACAAACTGGTTGATGACAGACTTCAAGAACCACGGACGGCAAAACAACGCAGATAGAAGGCAAAAATTGTAGTTTCACAACATACGAAGAAAACAGTACAGTCAAAGTGTAAACAGAAGCTTACAGGTCGGGAACCAGTCAACCAGAAACGCCAGCTCAGAAATCAGGTCAAGATTTTTTTTTCTTCACGCCTTCCTGCACGAGAGGGGTTCGCAAAGGCAAAGCGGGTACAATATTCACAAGTCCTGTACCATCAAGTCGGAAACAAATTGTTTTCATTCAAATCTTCCAGCACGGGACACTCATCACAGCAGACGAAAAGGTCGACGTGCTTCGCTCAACAAGTAGTCTTAAGACAGATCATAGAGTGCAGTACAGTAACCGATTCACCAATAGAAGCCTGTGTGTAGAAAAGGCAATACAGTGTGTAGTCCGGATGGTATAAAAGTATAACAATAGTGTTTGTTAAAAAAGAAAAGTCGGTCACGCGCGCAACATCGCGACAAACGAGTACTCCAACGCAGACGTCTTAATTAATTCGTTTAATTATACATTATTGTATTATTATTGTTGTCTTATTACTGTTCCTATCATTATTATTACCATTGTAGTGTCAGATAATATTGATTTGTCAGTGCTAAATACGCAAACATAAAAGGTAATGTTGACTTATTTTCAGGTGACCCACACGCATGCCGTAAGTGGCTTACAGATATTGACAAATATGCAATGTCAATAATTGCAGATGAATTGCAGAAAGTTAAAATTGCGATTTTTTTATCTGTTGATCTGATCACAGACTTTATCAGAAGGCGATTAGACACATTACTCAATGAAAGAGATCTTCAATCAGAGTCTAAATCATGCGATACCAATGGGGAAGGACATTGTCACACTTGTGATAGAGAAAATAAGGACAAAAACAAAATCCCAGAAACAGCTGCTGTACGAGCACACTGGAACACACTTAATAAAAGAAGAATAAGAATGGCGGTCATGAATTTTGGGGCAGAAGTTAGAAAAGGGAAGTCCATAGAAATAAATAACATCAACGTAGCAAACCAACAGAAGTGCCAGAAAAAACCCAGAACGGTTGGGAAATGAAGGTAGAACCGCTAGGAGTGTGGAGAAACATAATAGGATCTGGTCAGCAAAATGTCACAATAAAGGAAGAAGGTAATAGGAATATACCATGGACAAGTCAGGTTAGGACAACAGTCGAGAAACAGGAAAACATACAGAGAGACAGGGTCAGCGTTGGTACACAAGAACCAGAAACAAATGAAACAAAGATGATTAGTGAAGGAACACAAACTGAGATTGATACTGTAGCGTCACACTTGGGGCCAGCACACAATGAGAAAGACGTCATGAGAGAAAATGAAACATGGTCACATGGGTTAGACAATACGAGAAAGTCTAAGATTCCACTCAGTGTAAAAGGGACGACCCTACAAACTGCTAAAGAAGTAGTGATACCACAGCATAGGGATAGCATCAAGGTAAAGAATAAGAAGGATGAACCAATGCAGATATTACTGCAAGAAAAAGAAAGATCAGTGAAGGCGGACAATACAAAGGATAGGATAGAAGAAACGCAGGACACTGACGCATCATGCAGGCGTATAAGAACAGAGGTAAGAAGGAATCCTATCAAAACAGGTCCACAAGAAATACAGGACATGGACACAGGTTATGGGCGTACAAGAGCAGTACATAAGCAGAAAACTAGACATAGACAATTTGAAAATCTGGAGAGGAGAAAGACAAAACAGGTAGGTGTAAGTACAGTACACGAAAAGTACCAGCTTGACATAGAATCAGAGTTCGATTCGTCAAGTGGGGAGAAGAGTGACGGTAGTCACAGACACAAAAGTACTTATAGAAGAGAAGAGAGTAGTACAAGAAGTAAGGAAGAAGGAAGCAAATGTGGAGGTAGTTGTAGAGAACGGCATTTTCCAGTATACAACCTGGATAAAATGCTTGCGGATAGAGAAACGTGGAGGCGATATGCAGAGGCAATCATGCAGGCTGCATGGGGGGAATAGTCAGAAGGCGGATAAACGATGGAAGGAGAGATATGGAAATGGCGGAGTTAGATAAGTCGTGAGTAGACTTTTAGTAGAGTCATTCTCCACCGAACATAACAGAAACTATAGGGAGATAGATAAAACATTGAGAGTCACGGAGAAGTGACGAGTATTGAGAAGCCACAGGAAGGATGGCACAGACATATAGAAGAGATAGTTCTAGAAGGAACTTATGTAGAACTGAGAGGCCATGGAGTAAATGGCAAAGAGAGATTTTTGCGGCAGTAGCCGAGTCTTATGAAGACTTTGGGGAGAAATCATATTTTTTTTCTCCGTAATACATAAGGAGGAGAAATGGGTTGAGAAGTTCAAGGGAAGGAACGAAAAACATATTAAAAACGTTAAGTGCGGCGTTTGCCAGACTACAAATGTGAGTCTATGGAGGGTAACCCTCACCGAACATATACAGTAGAAATTTAGACATGGGGAGACAGTATTGCGGAGAAGGAAAGAAAAGGAGATAGCACAAAGAGAAGTTCCAGGGAAGGAACGAAAAACATATAACAAGTGCGGTGTTTTATCAGACTACAAATGTGAGTCTTTTGAGGGTAACCCTCACCGAACATATACAACAGAAAATCACACACTAGGAGACAGTGTTGTGAAAAGGGAGGTCAAGTGACATGTCAGCAGCAGAAAAATACGCTAGTAGGTCAAAGCGACAAAACGCGGTTTAAGATTGGTAGATCAAAGAAGTTGAAAATATTTCCGCGTAGGAGATTATGGACAAAGGTCTAGTTAGCAAAGGGTGGATAGGAGGATGGCAATTCAGTGTTGCCATGATAGTAAATGGCTCACACCATCATGAACCAGGTTTATAGGGAGACATGACAGAAGACATGTTTGGCTTTATACGAGAGAAGAAAAAGGCCAAACAATTCACACCAGGTGTGTGGTGACAGAAAATAATACTATATAAGGGGTTTACATGTATGACAATAGAAGTGACTGGATGAGTAAAAGAAAATAAACTTTGTATGGATATGTACAGAGTTGGTAGAATGTGAGTGAGAAAGACAATGGTTAAGAAAAAGTCATAAATGTGAAGAGGAAAGGTCACTTATGAAAAGTGACGGGAAAAGAGTTATTCCTCAGTTTTGTTATGATAATATGTTGTAACATAAGAAAATAATGACATGTTAAATGATATGAAAAAAAAGAAAGATGAAGACCACTAAGGAAGTGGAATGTATAACATGTCCAAAAAAAAGTATGTTTTTGAAGTCATGTAACATGAGCAGATAGAAAAAAAAGGAAAGATGAGTGGTCATAAATGGGAACGAGATGTTGATGAATGTATGTTTGTTGAAGGCGATCTTCTCTGTTGTTCTGGAACATTCAATTTGACAACAATGTTCCATATAATGTCAATAAAGTGGTTATAAATTCTGGCCATGTTAGTTGAGTTCTTATATGGTTTCATTCAAGATTTTCATCGTGTCAATTGGTGTTGCTTTACGCGAATGCGGGGTGGGGTAGAAAAACGTGTGAGCAAACATTTGAAAGTTGCAATTATATTGAACTTGTAATTCCATTGACGTGATAAGTCGGTTCATTGAGTCCATACATTTATTCACAGTGATACATACATGATGATCAATTCCAATAGGGGTAGAACCTAAGTCCATATAAGTCATGCATAAATTAATCAACAAACGTAGACTGCTGGTTATGTGTCAATGTCCGTTATGAGGATACAATGCAAAATCATATTATATATCAATATTATACATATTATTATATCAACTAAATAAATGTCCAATGTTATTAGTGAATGATTAAAGTAAGGTCTGTCGTATTAGTATGTCATATAGGAATTAATTTGACTAATTAAAATTAAATTAATTAATTAAACTAAGAGTTAAATTATTAAGGTTCTAATGTAACGCGATGTTATGAGAGAAGAAAAAGACAAAATAAGTGAGAAGAAATAGAAAGAAATTCGAATATAAGTTTTAACTTAATTGTGTGTGTTAAGTGTTAGTGAATAATAACTATCTAATTTAACTAACTAAATAATGTATAGGTACATTAAAAAAAAAATTATTAATCTAATACTTGTGTGAGATTTATTTTCTCTTTTCATAATTTCTTCTTTTTATATTTCGTTCTCTTTTTTTTCATTTAATTTTTTTCTCACCTTTCATTTTATTGATAATAATTCAATTAAGAAGTTAAGTTAACTAATTAATTAGTATAGGATATGATGATCCATCCGTAGTCTTGATCCTGATGAATTCTTTTAGGCAAAAATGTTCAAACGTTTACGTTGGAAAGAAATGTCATTTATCCCAGCATCCAAGAATTAAGTGCACATAGAATACTAAGTTCGACTTGTCGTCAGATATTGTTCCATGATTGATCAATGATATTCGTATATCGTGTATGGACATTAGACGAAGTTCGAGTGTCAGTATATATACCTTGATTGTCTTTTAGTTCAATTCTGTGATGCATATCGTGTTTATAAAGTTTAAATTGAAGGCAAAGTTAGTTCCTTTATAGTTGATACTTCGTTCAATCCAATGTAGTGCTGATTGAAATAGTTTAAGAGTGTCAATGTTGATTATTCGTCGTCAATAGGATTACGTGACAATGCATCTGCCACACAATTTTCAGTGCCAGGTATGTGTTCAATGGAGAACTCGAATGGCTGTAGGATGATTGAATATCTGGCAAGTTTCTGGCTTGTATGATTTGATCGACGCAAGGATGCTACAGCACGTTGGTCCGTCTGTATGGTGAAGGGAGCACCAAGTAAGTACTTTTCAAGTTTGGTTATTGCCCAGATCACAGATAAAAGTTCCTTGTCGACTGTTGAATACTTTGTTTCTGCCGGCTTTAGCTTTCTTGAGATATACAAGGTAGGATGTAGAATGCCGTCATGGTTCTGGAGCAGGCATGCACCAATGCCGTAGTTACTAGCATCTGTTCGTAAGAAAAATCTTTTGGAAGCATCGGGAAGTCTTAAAATTGGTTCATGCGAGAACAAATTTATAATTTTGTTGAAAGTTTCATTGCATGTACCAGTCCATGTCACCTTCACCGGCATATCTTTTTTTAACAATGAAGACAATACAGCCGTGATGGATGACAAGTTTGGTATGAATCTACTGTAATATTGAACAAGTCCTAACAAACTCCTGACCTGTTTCTTCGTCTGAGGAACTGCTATGTTTAGAATTTTGGAGACTGTACTAGGTAAAGTTCGGATATATCCCGATCCAATGATATGTCCCAAAAAGGTTATCTCATTACACGCGATTTGCACCTTTGTAGGTTTAGCAGTTAGATGATAATTCCTTAGAGTGTCAAAAACATATCTAAGTCCCGAAACATGTTCCTCAAACGACGAACTAAACAAGCATATGTCGTCAATATATGTAATAACGTCTGGTCTACCTGATAAAATGTGTCGCATCAGGCGAATGAAGGTAGCTGGCGCATTAACAAGCCCAAAAGGCATCACATTCCACTGGTATAGACCTTGTGGAGTGGAAAATGCGGTGTAGTACTTAGCCTTTTCGGTCAGTGGTATCTGCCAATAACCTTTAGTTAAGTCTATCTTACTAAATATAGTTGCGTTGGATAGACGTGGCAGTAAGTCGTCAATAAGTGGATGTGGTTCGCTGTCAACTATAGTCTTAGCATTTAATTTTCTATAATCAACACATAGTCTAATGTTATTGTCCTTCTTCCGGACAATCACTAATGGAGAAGAGAATGGCGAATTACTAGTCTCAATGATTCCCAGAGACAACATCTGTTCAAGTTCCTTAGTAGTTTTAGCAAGGAAATGTAAAGGAACAGAATAGGGATGTACACGAATAGGTGTATCATCATTGAGAGTAATGTCATGACTGATAGCCGATGTGCGACCCGGGACGTCGGTCAACACATCTGGATAAGATTGTAATAGATTAGCAATCTGTAGACGCTGTTGCGGTGTAACCGTTGAAGAGATGGTTACATCCCGCCAAGATTCAGTAGGTTGAACTACTGGTACAGGTAACGGTAACTGTACCTCAGGAAAAGAAGATTCTTCTTCCTGGATGACAGATAAGTTAGAATAATGACAAGTGGATACTGTGTTGTCATCTAGTTCATGAAAAATTGACTGTAAGTGTTCAGGACGTGTATGAAATTGCTTGAGCATGTTAATATGAAATATCTTTTTGTGTCCCTTGATATCTAAGACGTATAAGAATAAATGACCAATAAGGAAAAGAAATGATGACTGACTAGAGCTGAGTCATCAAGAAATAAGACAAAAGGGTGAGCGTACACCATTATCTGCGTGGCGCAGAATCATGTACTAATTGTAACTTTAGATAACGGTGATGAAAATAAACACCATTATCACGCTCGATTACCCAACGAGCGTCTCGATTGTTACGAAATGTAACCATCGCCTGTCTATTCTGCCCATTGCATGATGGCAGAAGACGAACAAACTTAACGTTTGCTGTATAATCAAAAAAAATTTCTAAGTGCCTGCCAGGTAGTATCCTGCGGCAGATTTCGCACTAACACTGTGCGAGAATACGCACTTTTCCCAATATATGTAGTATCATTGTCACGAAATAGTGGACAATGATGATATGTATTCTTTGTCAAAGAATTAACATTCCTTTTCAACACCGACATTGTCTTTCTGTTGGATGTCGTATCATCCTGACTGGACTGAGGATGATACCTATCATCACCAAAGGTATTAAGTTTCCTACATGTCGTAGACATGTCCTTGCTGGGCAAAGTAAAAACTTTTTCATCATAATTATTTGTGTTAACTTTATGTTTCCTTTTAAGTCCAGCATTATTATTTAACCTATTATTCTTCCTCATAATGTTTTTGTCAATGTTGACAACGTCAACAGTTTTATTAGGATCAGTTATATCCTTAGTATGTTGTCCAATAGATCTATCATCTTCATCAATTTCCAGGATAGTACTGAGAGTGAAGTTGGAAACTGCTGTGCCACATGTATTTATGTTGTTGGCACGAAGTGTAGCCATATCAACAACATCGTTAGCGTTGCTAAAAGAATGCAAATTTTTTAATTCCCATTCATCAATTTCCTGTGTGGAACAATCCTTACTACCATGGATGCGTCCCAACATCAGATCTGCAATTGGATTCTGAAGCATGCATACCTTTACATTCCCTGTGAAAAAAGGAGTGTTAACATGAATAATAGCTGTGGGGTAAAACTCTATTGTTCCACCAAAAGTCATGCAACGGACATATTCCCCCGTTGCACAGCTAGGATGTACCAGCGACTGTCGTACACCAATCGTTGTGGATCCCGAATCCCTCAACACTGAGACGACGGATCCATTAACTAATCCTCTGTTAAAAATTAGTAGGCCTGTTCCATCGTTGACTGCAAGACCTACCTCTGGTGTAATATGTCCGCAGTTAAGCAATGTTTCTTTCGCCTTCTGAAAAATAAGATTGCATTGTTGGCAATTTAACATATATTACATAGCAAAACATGCACAGAAGACTGTGCCTGATCAAACCTGCTGTAGGGGTAGTATTATCAGTAACTGCCGCACCTGTATTATTTAATCGACCCCGACGAAATAATTGTTAGAATCACTCTATACTTAAATGACTTATCTTTTGTGCTCAGTTCGGACTCCTGTCGATGACGGTATACACCAACGGTGTAGAAGTATGTCTGACTGTTTGCTCTTGATGCATATACAGGGTTTATTCGTTGACTTTGTTATTTTTTTCCTCCGTAGAAACTAGGCTTGCTGCTGTCAACTTGTATGGCATGTACACGAACCTTGGTGACGTCACGTTGTTAAGGATTATACTGAGTACTGCGTCATAGGTCATAATTCAGCACATCATGTGATCGTCCTTCAAATGTAAACAATTGTTATTTTCCGAATTTTTTTTTCGATCCCCAATCAATGGACACCATCTGTTGAAGGCGATCTTCTCTGTTGTTCTGGAACATTCAATTTGACAACAATGTTCCATATAATGTCAATAAAGTGGTTATAAATTCTGGCCATGTTAGTTGAGTTCTTATATGGTTTCATTCAAGATTTTCATCGTGTCAATTGGTGTTGCTTTACGCGAATGCGGGGGGGGGTAGAAAAACGTGTGAGCAAACATTTGAAAGTTGCAATTATATTGAACTTGTAATTCCATTGACGTGATAAGTCGGTTCATTGAGTCCATACATTTATTCACAGTGATACATACATGATGATCAATTCCAATAGGGGTAGAACCTAAGTCCATATAAGTCATGCATAAATTAATCAACAAACGTAGACTGCTGGTTATGTGTCAATGTCCGTTATGAGGATACAATGCAGTATTGTCGTCAGAACATCACAGCTATATGCACGAGCAGATAGACATGGCTACCTGCCGACAGTGAGACTGCGAGTCTGAGTATATTCATACGAATCTGACGATTATTCTTCTCCTTCTGAGAATTCTAGTTAAATACTAACCTCCATATATTTCCCTCTCATATCGGGTTCTAGGACTGACCCTGGTCCATCAAAAATACACATATAAATGGCTATATCATGCCATTGAATTGGAAGGTTAGAAAAACGCAGCTATTCAGCTTGGCGGTCAAGTAACAAAGGGTAGCGTTTCTTAGTTACCGACTGTGTCCTAAACAACGCTATACACGTCATGATCGATCGTGCATGGAGCGTTCAAAATTGAAACCTCTATCGCAATATATTAAATGCCTTAACCTTTTACAATTGCACGTCTGATAACCTTTAGCAGACGGCGTTAATATCATATACCGTAACAATGTTCTCAATACAATTTAATTGTGTTGTGTAAAGGGACATTGTCCTTTGGCACAGATAGTAATTGGTAATGTGCTGAGATAGGGTTGTAACAGCACATTGCTAAGGATTTTTTTTTGTTTTGGTATATAGATAAGTACAATAATGGTTGGTACGGTCATTAAAATAAATTTTTTCTCCTACGGATAAATATTTTATTTTTAGGGGAGATAGGGAGATAATGTGGCAGTTAGGGAACGATGTACAGTCAAAGGGAATGAATAAGGAGAATTATGAATAGGAAGGTTCAGATAGAGTACAAAAAGGAGATGCGCGAACAATGTTGCGCATGACAGAGGTGAACGATAATCCAGTGAATCACGTGTTCTCAGCGGGCAGTCCAGAAGGCGTGAGTTAGTGTGCAGATGGCACGTACGCTAGGAGCCGTGTTGAAGGCAGAATTCAAGTATGAATAATGTACGGACAAGATGTAGTTTTGGGTAATGATTAACCCGAAATATTGAATAGTGAGAATTCTTGTATAGAAGGAGAAACGGTGTGAGTTAGATTTTGTTCGGAAAGGGAAGAGGTACGTAGAGTGAATTATAATACATATAGACAGTAGTCATGTTCTTCAGTGATGAAAGGGAAAACAACATCCCCGGAGAGGTCCGGTCTACCAATAGATAACCTGAACACTGAGATGATAGATAACAATAGACATAAGAAATTGTAAGGAAGAAAGAACAGAACTAGAGACTATAACACCTGTATGATCATTGATGGTTGACGGTCATAAGGTGTAGATTCTATACTGAACGAGAGGGAGAGAGTGAGGAAAGAAAGAACTTACATTGTATATTCAATGATGGACCAAATGTGGAGGTCAGTGCAGACAGCAATGATCCTCTCATGTGTAAATAAACAGTATTCACGTTACCGTTGCGTTATCACATCACATGCTGTGTGTGTGTGACTGTTGTGGTTATACAGCATATCATTGCTAACCACAGAGGAAAAGAACCTGAACAGACATTGTCACATAATATGATTCATGATACAAAGAATCACGGGCTGCCACAGTCTATAAAAGGCTAAGCATGTGAGAGTAACTGTGAGTGCATAAGTGACAAACTGGGAAAACATATATGCACAATTATTTAGCTGAGTCATCCTTTGGAAATCAAAACTTCCACGCTGCAAGTACTGGATGACAACATCAGCCAGGTAATCTTGCTACAAAATATTTTAGCTACAAACAAAAAATACAATTCCCATAAATTACTAACACTGCGATTGACATTTGCTAGTCAGTTATCAATCGCTTTCTACAAAGTTGACATATTGAACACCTGGTACACAACATTATAACGTCAGAATGCATATTATTTTTTGTACGACTAGAATTTTTGATAAAACCAAGGAAATGTACTTGAAAATGTGTACAAGTTCTTTTATTCTAGAGTTTCTTACTGACTTACTTACTTAGTCGTTCCCCTTCTACCGTGAGGTGTAGAGGTTTGGAAGAGAGAGCGCCAGACTATTCTATCAGCTGTCTTCTTCCTGGCCTGGTTCCATTCTAGTCCTCGGTCTTTCAAAGATTGTCTAATGTTGTCCTCCCAGCGGACTCTGGGTCGTCCTGGAGGTCTTGATCCCTGGGTCTTTGTTTCCCATGCTTGTCGTGGTAGCCGATCTTCTCCCATTCTGCAGACATGGCCAAACCATCTTAGTTGGGACTGTTCTATTTGGGTCTGCAGCGGGTGGGATTTTAGGCCTTGACGTATCGTCTGGTTGCAGACCATGTCTCTTCTTGTTACTTCAACCACCTTCCTCAGATACCTCATTTCTGAGGTTTGGATCTGGCTTTTGTGGGTTGTAGTCATTGCCCATGACTCGCATCCATATGTCAAGACTGGGACATAGGTGGAGCGGTATACAGCCATCTTCGTTTTCTTACCAACCTCTCTCTTGCTGAGGAATCCTCGATTTATGGCCTAATAAAGTCTCCCAGCCGCTACTTTTCGAGTGGCCAACTCTTCTTTGATGCCTCCCTTTCGGTCCATAATAGCTCCGAGATATTTAAAGTGGTCGACCTGCTCCAGGACCTGTTCTCCCAACTTAATCTGATGTTTTCTTTCTTCTCGTGATATCACCATGGATTTTGTTTTAGAGCTGCTTATGACCATCCCTCTCTTCTCCAGCTCTTCCTTCCAGACATGCAGGTTGGATTGGAGATGGGCCTCTGATTTAGCAATCAGAACAACATCATCAGCAAATGCTAGCTCTGAAATACAGACCTGTCTCATCTTCCGGTACCCCACTGAATACTTTCTTGTTCTCTCCTTGCATGACTTGATGACATCATCCATGAGGAGTATGAAAAGATAAGGTGACAGGATATCGCCTTCTCTTACACCAGTGGTGGTCCTGAACTCTTCTGACTTATAGTTTACTGTCCTCACATAATTTCTGCAAGACTTGTAGAAGCTCTGTATAGCAAGAATCAGAGGTGCTGGAATGTTCTTCCTTGCCAAACAGTCCCAAAGTTTGCTCCAGGGGAGACTTTCAAACGCCTTTTCCAGATCTATGAAACAAAGATGGATCTCACTCTTATACTCAAGGGCCTTTTCACTCAGCTGCCTGAGTGTGAAGATTAGGTCTTGAGTACTTCGGTTTGCTCGGAATCCGCACTGGGCTTCATCCTATTGTGGCTCAGCTAGGCATCGGAGTCTCTGCTCTAGGATTCTAGAGTAGATTTTACCAGGGACACTGAGAAGGGATATGCCTCTGTGGTTCCACATTGTCGATTGTCACCCTTTTTGAAAATCAGTGTTATGATGGCAATCTCCCAATCCTTGGGTATGGCCTTGTTGCACCACGCTGCCTGTAGGACCCTTAGGAGTAATGATATCTGGTCTTAACTTCTGGCTCTTTCAGCTTGTAGGTCTTAATGCTCATTTCTTTCGTTCGTTTACTTGGTTTCTTGCGTGGTGCTGGACAGTTCCTAGGCTGAGCAACTCTTTCAGGTTTTCTTTTGATTGTAAGCAGGTAGTGATCACTTCCAATCTCTGGCCCCCTCCAGACTCTACCATCCCGGACATATTTGAATGAGCTCCTCCTAACAATGGCATAGTCGATCACTGACTTCTCATTCTTTGTTGGTTCACACCTAGTGTATGCATGTATGCGCTTATGGGGGAACTTTGTGTTGGTAATGATCAGATTCTGCTCACTGCAGAATCTGAGGAGTCGCTTTCCATTGTCATTGAGAGTATCTTCTCCATATCTTCCGATAACTCCACCCCATCTAGCATGGTCATTTCCAACTCTGGCATTGAAATCTCCGAGCATGATAATTTCATCCAGACAGTCATCCACTGTCTTTAAAGCAGCTCGAAGAATTCTTCCTTGACCTCTGCTCTCTCATCCTCATTTGGCCCATACACTATGACCAGGTTGACTATGGTTTCTCCTTCTTTTAGTTTTACAACCATAATGCGCTCCGAGACAAAGTTCCATCCCTTGATACTATCTTTCTGGTTTTTGGCCACAATGCAACCCACGCCCCCTTTAGCTCTTTCAGATGTGGGTACACGACTGTATAGCAGAGTGTTGCCATCGAGATCCATGACTCCTTGTCCCTTTTTCTTTGTTTATGTTGTCGTGAAACGAGTGTAACCCACTACTTTGTTAATCACTATGTCGAGATACAGATTTGCTTCAACCAATCAACGAGCAACGTTCACCAGTCTCTGAGACAGAATAAATTAACGGCCATCATGTTCACGCAAGATGGCGGATTAAAACTGAATAAAATTAGGCTGTACGAGCATAGAACGAAACTGCAGGAAACCTGCCGCAAGGAACCAACCAAAAACTTTCCTTAAGCATTTACCTGCCTATATAATAGGGCTGAATTTTATGCTAAACACGCAACACCGAACTTGAAGCCAGAGAAGACCGACTGTGTGAGAGAGGCTGTCACCTTGATTTATAGCTTACCTGAGGGCATCGACCTGCAGCCTGCTCCGCTAAAGCCGCGTCAAAAACTGGCCTGTTTGAATCTTAGAGGGTAAATATATTTACGATAACCTTTAGGAAAAATGCTGGTATTTGTTGTGTGTCATTTATACTACCTATCGGGTTACTGATTATATCTTGGGGAAATTAAGTATAATGATTGTATTTCCTATTATGATTGAATAGACGAAGACTAATAGGACTCATACTTCAACCTATTGTCTCCTATACTTCAATCTATTGTCTCAGATAAGACCAACTGCAATATAACCAAAACAGTCTTTGTTAGGACTCAACCTATTGTCTCCTATACTTCAATCTATTGTCTCATCTAACTCCAACTGCAATATAACCAAAACAGTCCTTGTTAGGACTCAATCTATTGTCTCCTATAACTCAATCTATTGTCTCAGATAAGACCAACTGCAATATAACCAAAACCGTCCTTCTTAGGACTATAACGTTATTGTTAGGATATATGTTACCAGCTTGTATAGCACTCGTCAGAGAGGGCCTGGTATATTATAGGGTGAAGGAAATTGTTGTATTACACCTAAATGTACATATTACTGGATGTCTTGAATTTATATTATGGGAGGTATTCATGTATTGAATGTATTCATGTATTGAATTTATATTATTGAATGTATTCATGCATTGAATTTATATTATTGAATGCATCCATGTATTAGTTTATCAGAAAGAATGCTTTGCAAGTAGACACCTGTCTTGTCTCGCTATTGCTAAATCATACTGAGCCATGTTGTCATTCATCCTACATGCAGACACTGAGGCACACGCTCATTTCATCCACATTAGAAATAGGTGGGCTTGAAGACAGAAATTAGCCCCTATTTTTCCTTGTTACAGGTTTTATGCGTGTCCTAAAACCTGAGGTCGTATGTTCGAGTCAATCCCGCTGCCTGGAACTTCGCAGGAGCATAGAGATTGTACAGAAGCTACCTCTTTTAGTCCCCCTCAGTCTTGGGTGGGCTAAAGTAACGAGCCTCAGCAGGAGTTGTGTGAACCAAACTACGGAGAACAGAACATTTTGAGAGATGAGTACACATTCGTACCATTTCTGTCAGCATTGTGAGCATAGAAACTGTCAGGGATGAGAAAGTGAATTAGCATAGCAAGAGACAAAAATAACAGCATAGCTGATAAGTGTTATATCCTTAATTAACAGCACAGCTGATATAATTTTTTGTTCCTATAATTGGAAAACTTGTTGTAAAATATATATACGAGGTGTGTTTAAATGAAACCCGTCCCAGTGGCTTTATAACAAATATATGTAAGGTACATCAGCAGGAGTAGTAGAATTAAAAACAGCAATTGTTATGAAGCAAGTACTCACTGGGGTTCTTTAGAAATAGTCACCATAGGCATTAGACACGCATCCCACTGCTTGGGTAAACGGCGGATGCCGTCCGAGAAAAATGACTGGTTGCTTATTGAACCATTTGGTCACCGAGGCCCTGACGTCTGCATCGGAGTCGAATAGTTGTCCCTTTAGAGATTTTTTTAAGGGTTCGAACAAATGAAAGTCACATGGTGACAGTTCGGGGCTGTAGGCTGGGTGTGGCAGAACTTCCCACCTTTTCCTTGCTAACGCTTCCTGCACAATGTTCACAACATGTGGACGAGCACTGTCGTGCAACAGAAACACACCACGCGAAAGCATGCCGGGTCGTTTATTCTTGAAGGCTGTATGCAGGTTGTCTAGTGTGTCTTTGTAGCGTATGGCATTGATGTTCACGCCAGGCTCTTTAAAGTCTACCAATAGAAGCCATTCATGGTAAAAAAAATGCGGTCAGCGTAACCTTACCGGCGGAAATCTGTGACTTGATTTTTTTGGGTTTTGGTGATCCGGGATGTTTCCATTGCTTGCTCGCTGATTTGCTTCAAGACTCTAAGTGTTGGCATAACGACTCATCGCCTGCCACTATGCGCAACAGAAATGCATCACCCTCCTCTTCGTAACGCAGCAGGTTATTCAAACTCCACCCCATGCGTTCTTCCTTATGGTGATCGACCTTTGACGGTTTCCTTATCACACCGGCCATTATTTTAACGGTCTGCAGCACAACCAATGAATACTAGGAGAATGAACACTTACACACTTGTACATTCGTATGTGCTTATTACGTCAGATGTGACGTCATCATGCTCCTCCTACGTATGTCCACTTGGTGCAGCACGGTCGGGTTTCATTTGAACGCATCGTATATTATATATATATATATATATATATATTATATATATATATATATATATATATATATTATATATAATATATATATATATATATATAAGTATAAATATATGTGCATCACATGTAAACTTACAATTCCATTACATTCCATTTTTTCAACATTCACCCTTCAGCACAAGAGTAGATAGTGTATATACTAAATAAATACTACGGAAATTGTATTTGAAGACTTGTCAATTTTATCATTGTTAAGCAAAATCTGTTTCCTTGTTTGTTTTTTTAATATCACAGTTAGTTACACAGCGGAGGTGGCACTTTATGTCGGTCTCCTCTCTACTATTGTTTCGAGATCAGATCATTCACAGCCGTAACTAATTTGTGATACCATTAGTCCTCTCAGACACTGGGGCTTCACCATTTTCTGCAGAAATTCTGTTTCTGTAAATGTCAGTACTATACTGATCCAAGAGCCAAATAAAACCTCTCACCACATCTGTAATAGCCAGGATTTCTAGTTTTGCTTTCCTCATCTCTTCTATTAGCTCCTCTTCTTTCCCATTTATACTTCTTGTGTTCCAAGTTCCATAAGTCGTAGTCCGTAGTCCGTTCCAGTTCGTTGCCTTTAGAATCAGTCCGGTTTTCTCTCTTATACTACTTGTAATCATAGTTTAAGAGTATCTCATATTTGTTAATAGTCCTGGTCAGATCACAAAGCCGTTTCCGCGACCATGGTTGGTTTTAATTGATATTCAACTATTTCTGTCACTAGCCCTCATGAGACACTCTGATATGATGTTTCTTCTCTAACTGTTTCTGTCTCATGTCTTGAGGATACACTTTGACATGATGTTTCTTCTCCGACTGTTTCTGCCTCAAGTCTTGTCGGTGCATGACGTAATTTTTGATGAGATAGATCTTAGAAAGTATGGTCGCATCCGAGCAGAGGTGATAGTGATAACTCTGTGAGAATAATGGGTAAGAAATAGATTGCGGTTTCACGAGGGTGATAAGGTAAGAGGAAGGACAGTCACCTGTGCCTTCTTTTAGTCCTTTCTAAGGGTCCTTAAATGTCGATTACAACCCGTTCAAATGGTGTTCCCACTACAGGCGTTTCACCCATGGGAACAAAGAGTGTCCGTTGCATGGGTGCCACACGTTGGGACTGGGTGCGGGATTTCACGTATCTGATAATCTCAGAGTTCATTCCTGGCCACCAATAGTGAGTCGATATTCGCCGAATAGTGGCGTTTTGTCCCATATGTCCGCAAAAGGGAAGAGAGTGCCCCATTTCTAAGATCTGGTTTCTGTACTGCGTCGGTACTAGAAGCTGATTATAACCTTGTTCAGGTTTGCCCGTTCTACGATATAGTACGCCATCCTTAGAAAAGATGTCTTCGTTGTGTCTGGGGTCCTTAGCCACGGGCAGTTTTCCATCGGTAACAAATTTTGCGCAGGCTTCCGCTCCTTCTGGGCTTGCCCTCTTGTGGTTACTGCTGCCACAATCGGCTCTTTCGGCCTCCCGACAAACGCATATTTACATCCCAGGATAACTGGGTAGATAGGATCACCCATAATGGCCGCTTTGATAACACCTCTGACAAAATCAGAGTGTATTTCCAGCAGTGCGATGAGAAGCGTCCTGGGTGCATCAGTCTGGAAAACTCTACATAGTTTGACGGTTTCTTCTGTCTCTTGACCGGGCTTGACCAAATGACCTGAGACAATGCAATCAAAGGATAAACCCGTGTCAAAAAGACAAGATGCTGAAGTACCGTTCAAAATAACAGTTCCTCGCGTTGAGGGACTCTCTCCCTTAGGTTGAAAATCACTGACACTAATTCTACCTTTGCGAGGCTGTTTGCAAGCATCGGATGCGTTTAGGCCCGGTGTGTTGCCCTGATCAGACGTCCCTTGCGCACTGGTCTGTCCCTTGTTTTGACCTTTGTGGCCGCACTGCCATGCAGGCCTTGTGGGTTGATCATGGTTGTTGTTGGTGGGATATCGGGTCTTGTAGAATTTCGATTTTTCCTGGGGAGGTCTCTGGGGTATGGTTTGATTATTGAGCTTGGCGCACATCTCTTTGTAAAGGTATAGCGGCATGCAAATCATCCAGAAGAGCAGCAGCGGAACAGCGGAGACAAGCTAGAAAAGACCGTGAAATAAAACCTTCAAATGAAGCAAACATTCCCTGCCCACACTGTCCAAGATCTTTCAAGGCTTGCATCGGGCTCATCAGTCACCTTCGTACCCATAGAGTAATCTAACATATTCCTAATAATTGGATGAACAGAGTGGTCTTCAGCAACCGTGATGGACGAACAACAACAGTGCTGGGAAGAATGAGAAGAATAGGAAGACAGCTCTAGATTATTTTTCCGAGAAGTTCATCTGTAGGTTTTCGTTTTGTGCTAGGAAGCTCGGCCAACGCATTTACATATCTTTCCGCCTTATTGAGGATGTCATCCAACTTCACTGCGCCCTGCTCAGCCAGAAATCTACGGGTTTCGTTCGACAAAGTGGTTTTTATTTGTTCTGTAAGAACAAGTTCGAGAAGTCCTTCATATGTGAGGGACAGTTCTGAAAGTTCTAGGCACTTTGTCACATAGCCCGTCAGGCGTGAAAAGAACTGATGAAATGTATCGGTGCTCTCCTTTCGGCTGTTTCTGAACATTTGCAAAAATTTCCGAGTGTTCATTTCGAAACGCTACAGTAAAGCTTTCTTTAACATGTCGTAGTTATCTTGGTGGCTGCTTCCCAGCTTCAAGTAGACATCATAAGCGGTACCTTTTAGGGCCTGAGAAAGTTTTAGGCAACACAAGGAACTCTCTAACCCATACAGATTCGCCATTCTCTCATTTTTTTTCTAGGAACGTGTCAATGTTCTCATTAGGGCTTGGGAAAGATTCTAAGGCAAACGACATCGCTGTTAGTTGGGAAGATTGTGTGCTGGAGAGATCAGTTAACTGAGGGCGGGGGGGGGGGGGGGCTGGGGGGGGGGGGGCGGGGGGGTGGGAAGACGGCTCTCCATTACTGGAAGTAGAAGCACCCCGACATTGTACTTCTAGGGCTTTAAGTGCCAATTCATGCTGTCTCTCCCTCTCTCTGACGTTCGCCCTGCGGACTTCCATTTCTGCTTCAAACTTCTTCTGTTCCAATTGACGATCTTTCACTTCTTTCTTCTCCGCTCTATCTTGTGCTTCCTTCTTCTCTGCTCTATCTTGTGCTTCTTTCTCCCTAGCTTCTGTTCTATCTTGTGCTTCCTTCTCCCTAGCTTCCGCTCTCTTCTCCTCCGCGTCGTATCTGTCAAGTTCTTTATTGACGAACGCGGTCACTTCTTCTCCTTGCAATCCTGTCTCCCTTGCTTCCTCTCTTAGCATCGCCCTAAGTTTAACACTGTTACCACATGTTTTCTCAGTAACACTTTTAGTAGGTATTAGATCCAACTTGACTTGAAACCACACTGATACAGATATGTTACCGGCCACTAGATATGGTGAGGATATGAGTCGTCAACTGATACCTGTATAGATTTGAATACTGGCACGGATACGGATAGATTATGTTATCGTTCACTCCGACCAATTGACACAGCTGTAGATGTTTTTGTGCAAATATCGCAAAGATGAGAGCGTGCGTTGTTTCTTGAGTGCACACGCCACACAGGCTACTGAATAATACCGTGTTGAATATCTCCGCTACACGGGCTAATATAATTAGTTCGTGGTTCCGTAGTAAAGCCACCCTTGGCAAAGACAAGACGTTCTGTATACATATAGGCCACGCCCACACAGGGCTGTTTATAAATATGAGTTATTTCTGTCACGCCTGGGATGTAGAGTGAGTGTGTGCTGGCAGAGTCATTCACACCACAGGAACGTACACAGGAGTCAATGGAGTGTTGAACGACTGATGCCATTTAACAAGGGTTTATTATGTCACAGCACATCATCACGTTGACATTGACGAATACAATTACATCGAATCATAACAGCTTCATAACCTCAGCGAAACAATAATAACAGTTAATGGATCCTTTCATTCAACGGTTGTAATCACCGTGTTAATACAATAAATATGGCCTCGTCAAATATGCTCCTAACATCACCGTACTATAAATACTGCACACAGCAGATATATAAATCAAGGCCTAAAGTACTCACAAAAATTCCATCAGCAAACGGTCAGCATCACCGTGCTATAAATACTGCACACAGCAGATATATATCAAGGCCTAAAGTACTCATAAAATCTATCAGCAAACGGTCATCATTACCGTGCTATAAATACTGCACACAGCCGATATATATCAAGGCCTAAAGTACTCGCAAAAATCCATACTGCAGCTTACGAAATATGCTGTACACACAGCGAAAACTTAAGTCGACATCTTAAGCACTGTACAGGCATACCCCATAAAAAAAACCAGGCTTGACCAGGTCCGTCCACGCCCAGCCACCAACTCTCTGGTCTCACACACTCGTCCTGCCAAAAACCAGTCACGAGAATCCCCTGATTTCAACCCCGCTCTATATACCTGCAGCATAGCCGCGAGCTAAACACAGCTCACTACAACTCCGGGATAAATTTCTCACAGGCGTTGCTCAACGGTTTGAGTAGCGGTCATCCGCTCTGTTCTCGACCATACGAAAAGCTATTCCTATCATAAATTTAAACAAACATCATAACTAAACAAGGATTCAAGCAACGTAACTCATAATCTAACTTGTCACCAACATATTCAGGATTACTCCCCTTTTGACCTTAACAAACAAGTTCAGCCATGTCAACGAATGAATGCCGCTAAGTCGAGAAAAGAAAAAGAAAAGTAGGAGAAAAACTTTTAGCCGCTTACGAGAAAAACCCCCAAAAAATAAATTACCTGAGATACCTCCTTCAGTTATCAGTTTTCTAACCTATCGCTGTTATTACCTGGCGCTAGGCTCCTATTATTGTAGACAACGCCAAATGAATGGTAGATCAGCTAAGAACTGGAAAAATCTACTATTACTATGGTAGAGACAAAAAAAAAATTATATTTTAAAAATGTTAAGGAAGGCAAAACAATTTTCTTAAAAAAAACTCCACCCAAAACTCTCCTCACCGAAGTCAGTTAAAAGAAGGGCCGTTATTAACTGGACTTTTAAGCCAGAAAGCGGTCCTAAAGTTATCTCAACTCTACTAACTTCAAAAAAACCTTTGTGACTGTTAACCAATCACGCGTCCCAGCGTTCTTTGTAAAAAAAAAAATTACCAAATATCTGACAAAGAATGTTTACCATAACATATTTTACGTATCCCTCCGCTGCTGTTGAAGGAAAATAGTCCTATATGTTTGTGTGGTCAACACCTAGTACTAAGAACGTTGTCTAGGGGGTGTAATTATTTTTATGCCTTAACTTCACAAGACAAACTCACAAACACACTCTATCTAGAGTTAGACTAGGTACCGTAACAGACGTTAGTCAATTTCTAGACTCAGACTTTTAGATCAGATCCTGAATGGAGCTACCCATTAAGTGGTACTAGTTCTAGATCTGGCTCAAAATCCCAGAACCGAGCCAACCCATTTATGTCGTAATTTTTGATGAGATAGGTCTTAGAAATTTATGGTCCCGTCCGAGCAGAGGTGATAGTGATAACCCTGTGAGAATAAGGGGTAAGAAATAGATTGCGGTTTCACGAGGGTGATATGGTAAGAGGAAGGACAGTCTCTGAAACGAGTAGTTGCTCTATATCAGCCTATCTTACGACATTAATTTAACTGCAGGCGCACTTACTCTATGCTAAATAATTTTTGCAATTTACACTACACTCATGTACACACATCAATGTGGTGCTACAAATGCACAAACGTGAATACAAACTACGTATAACATATATTTGGACAATGGGTTTGACCAACACGGTAATTAAGATTTATTATGTTTATTTATCACTAAACAAAAGGCACAACATCAATCATGTTACATTTATAAAGCATAGTTACAGACAAGGTGGGGAAAATAGTATCTCAATAGGCCATCCCCTCTATTGTAAAAGGAAAAAACAACTCAAACAAAATTACTATCAGAGGTAATTAACCCACAGAGAGATTCAATTTTAACAAGGGGATATGCAATATTCAGTAAGAGTATATGAACAGGTTCTTAATTATTAATCTATCCCGTGACTAAGCAGGTTGGGGTGGGGAAGGGGGGGGGGGGGGGGGGGGGGGGGGGTGGGTTGGGAAGACAAAACTCAGAAAAAGAAGTTAAGTATACTGATGTTAGCAAAAAAGTAAAATTAAGGTTATCTAACTTCGTTCATTAAATGCACGCACACAGTGGCCCACTTTCATCTGCACTTACCAATCATTGAATCAATCATTCCATGGAATAAAAAAAAACTCTAGCAAGTACTAAAGCAATTATAGTCTTTTTCTTTTGTCTATTTCAGCCCCAGACTGACGGGGTTTGCTGTCGGCTATTTTCCGCAGTCGCTGAAATCGAGGCGCTATTTTTTTCCAGGATATTCCTCTTTTCACTGCATTTAGTTTTTGGAATAAGGGGTCTAGGGGGTGGAACTGTCCTCAGGAGTTAATATATAGATATATTGGTCCGGTGGGTCTCGCCGCTGGTGGCTACGACACTCTATGGCGAGATGAACAAAAGAACGTTAGGAAATTGATATTCCTCGGCTGTTCTTTGAGTGATGGCAGAGTATGACCAGTGAGTTTTTCTTTAGGTGGTTAATCCAGTAGGAAAAAACGTTTACTGTCATGTGTAAAAATATATGATATAAATTCTGCCACAGCAGATCAGTAATATTTATGGAATGGCTTGTGGCAATTGTTCTTCTCCAGTTATACTTTAAAAAATGGCTTATTGTTAAAGTTCTTGGGTTTACTCCTCTCATGGATGGAGAGGTGGACCGCATAGGGGTCTCAACACGAAGAATTAGTCACAATAATTGCTGGATGGTGTAAGAACCAAAGTCAGTAAGACCATAAGAAACGCTAGGACGCAAAGGTATGGCCAGCCTACATGTAGAAAATAGATAAACATGAAATCATAATATAAATCATATCCTGACACGCATTAATTTTTAGGTAAGACTATTTTAACCAGTCCGGTATTTAATTATATATATTTAAAAAAACCCGCGAGTGCCTAGTTTATCTTAAAGGTTTTACCCGAGATATGTACACTAGTAGTTTAGAAAATTACACACGTATGAATAGAATTAAATTATGTTATATCAATTATCAATCGCATAGCGGCTATTAATTAATTTAACGTATCTCTTATTTGGGAAATCGCGAGTGATTAATTTTTACGTTTATATCCGGTAAAATTAGCTATATGTTTATTTAATACGTTTAAATTAACACAAAATCCCAGTAAAATATAATGAACTTAAAAAACATTAAAACAATTAGTGGATAATAACTATTACTACCGCAAATCAAGAAACTGAATGAAATCTCCACGTATTTCTATAGGAAATTGAGATAATTAAGACTCCAAAAATGCGCGCTAGACCATTCCAGAAATCCCGATAGCAAACTGAACAACTGAATTTGGAGATATGTCTATATAAATGAAATCGTTAGCTAGTGTGATTTTTGACGTGTCCATCCGTTTATGGGGGAAACTTCAGTCGATTTTCTAAATGAAAGGATTTCTTCGCACTATCCCCGACCAGAGAGACTTTTGCTCGTGGCCAGTCGTCTTTTGATTTCGGTTCATTGGAGATTTCTTTCCCGTGTACGGGTCCCTGTCTGCTCCGTTACTTGGTGCTAATCTACAACAAAAGGTTTTCAGATCTTCGGCGAACATGCCGGAGGTGAGTAATCTGACAGCCAGCATACGCCCTAGCCCGTCCCCTTGTGAAGAAATGACAGTTTATGAATCACAATATCTGCTTGTATATCGCGTGAAATCCCAGGTAGGTGTGGCTAACTAGAAATAAAGACAGATTAGCGAAAGGCATAACTGTTTGTGCGATAACTTTGAGCGTGCTAATAAAAAAAAACACGTGGGAAACACGTTGAGCAATTTAGATTGACAAAGAATGAGGGGTGCAGGTCAGATTAAAATGCATTCGATCCTAGGGTGCTCACTTTCATCTGTCACAGTACACTATGACATGATGTGTCTTCTCCGATTGTTTCTACCTCTTGTCTAGAAGGAATACTTTGACATGATGTTGCTTCTCCGATTGTTTCTGCCTCTAGGCTTGTGGGTAAACTATGACATGATGTGTCTTCTCTAACTGTTTCTGCCTCTTGTCTTGACGGTACACTTTGACATGATGTTTTTTCTCCGACTGTTTCTGCCTCTTTTCTTCAGGGTACACTTTGGCATGACGCTTCTTTTCTAACTATTTCTGCCTTTTGTCTTGAGCGTACACTATGTCATGATGTTTCTTCTCTAACAGTTTCTGCCTCATGTCGTGAAAGTACACTTTGACATGATGTTGCTTCTCCGACTTTATCTGCCTCTTGTCTTCTGGGTATACTTTGACATAATGTTTCTTCTCTAAACTGTTTCTGCCTCTCGTCTTGAGGGTACAATATGACATTTTTTTTTTCTCTAACTGTTTCTGCCTCTTGCCTTGAGAGTACACTATGCCATGATGTTTCTTCTGAAACGTTTATGTCTTTTGTTTTGAGGGTACACTCTGACATTATGTTTCTTCTCCACCAGTTTCTATATCTTGTCATGATCTTGCTCAATTTTCATCTGTCACAGTACACTATGACATGATGTGTCTTCTCCGACGGTTTCTGCCTCTTGTCTACAAAGTACACTTCGACATGATGTTGCTTCTCCGATTGTTTCTGCCTCTAGTCTTGTGGGTACACTATGACATGATGTGTCTTTTCCGACTGTTTCTGCCTTTTGTCTAGAAGGTACACTTTGACATGATGTTGCTTCTCCGATTGTTTCTGCCTCTAGTCTTGTGGGTAAACTATGACATAATGTGTCTTCTCTAACTGTTTCTGCCTCTTGTCTTGACGGTACACTTTGACATGATGTTTTTTTCTCCGACTGTTTCTGCATCTTTTCTTCAGGGTACACTTTGGCATGATGTTTCTTCTCTAGCCGTTTCTGCCTTTTGTCCTGCGCGTACACTATGACATGACGTTTTTTTCTCTAACTGTTTCTGCCTGATGTCGTGAAAGTACACTTTGACATGATGTTGCTTCTCCGACTTTATCTGCCTCTTGTCTTGTGGGTGGGTATACTTTGACATGTTTCTTCTCTAACTGTTTCTGCCTCCTGTCTTGAGGGTACACTTTGACATGATGTTTCTACTCTAACTGTTTCTGTCTCATGTCGTGAAAGTACACTTTGACATGCTGTTGCTTCTCCGACTTTATCTGCCTCTTGTTTTGTGGGTATACTTTGACATGATGTTTCTTCTCCAACTGTTTCTGCCACTTGTCTTGAGAGTACACTATTACATGATGTTTCTTCTCCAACTGTTTCTGCCTCTTGTCTTGAGAGTACACTATGACATGATGTTTCTTCTCCGACTGTTTCTGCCTCTTGTCTTGAGAGTACACAATGACATGATGTTGCTTCTGGAACGTTTATGTCTTTTGTTTCGAAGGTAAACTCTGACATTAAATTTCTTTTCCACCAGTTTCTATATCTTGTCTTGATGGTGCACTCAAATAGTTTATTGCTTTTCCAGCTATTTCTTTCTCTTGTCTTGGTGGAAAGCCCCAACATAATTTCCTTCTCCAACTGCTTCTGTCTCTGCCTTAATGGTACAATCTGATATGCGTTGCTTCTCCATTTCACAATGGTATTATTTAAGTATGTCACTTTGGTCATCTAGACAGTTTTTCTTCAGCTTTCTCTTATCTTTTGAATTTTAAGAAAGTCTCACATATTACTTGATTGTCTGATTCCGGACCGTGTAAGTTTTCCGTATTTTTATCACATCTGGTCATTTCATATTAATGATGAGACAGCTATTTTTCTTCTTCGTTGGTCCCTGGCCACTAACTGGCAAAGCTATCAGTGACCACAACACAAAGTAGCGTCTTGCAGGGCAGGAACAAACTGTCTCCACCTTGCTTGGTTGGCAGCCACCCTTCGTGTGGTCCCCCAACTCTGTTTCATGCTTTGCATCTCTGCCTCCACAGTTCTCCGCCAGGTAGCCTTTGATCCGTCCCGCTTTCGCTTCCCTTCTGGTCCATAGCATTGCAGTTCTGATGATGTTGTCAGGGTCTTTTCTAAGGGTAGTGCCAACCCAATTCTAGCGTCTACACGCAATGATGGTATGAGACAGATACATCTGTTTGTACATGGTTGGAGCAATGACGTTATATTCGTATGGTTCTACGACAGTTCTCAGATAAGTGTATTGCTAATTGTCACAAGATTTACTCCCCTTGCTCTGCAGTGATGGTCCAACAGTGGCCACACTTTAGAGTATTATACTGAAGGTCTTCAAAGGTATCTACTGTGGCAGATAAAGGGAACGAATAGTGAGAATCAAACATAGGAAAGTCTAGAAAGTGTAGAAAAAGGGGATGCACAAAAATGAATGTGCATGAGACGGAGAATTCGAAAAGAGGTTAACAAATCCGGTTAGGCACGCTTTTCAGCAAGAGTCAGAAGCGTGAGTGAAGCAGTGGAGGTCGCACATACCCCAGATATACGAGGGTGGCCATGTTGAAGGCGATAGTCAAGTAGACAATGCGTTGTGAAATTTCTTAAATGCACGGAAACACGATTGGGTAGCAAAACCCAACATACTGATATTATAAATTCTTGACAGGACTGAAGAACGACGGAGCGAGTTAGGCTCCACTCAGAAAAGGGTACGTAGAGTGAATTAGTTACGCCCCTACCGTAGTCTTGTTACTCGTCTAAGATAGTGGCGATCTAGAACCAGGGAAAGGAACAGCCCCGGAGGAGTCCGGTATCACTTCAATAACCTGAACCTGAATCGATAGTATCAATAGACAAGGATTTTCTTAGACGGAGGAAAGGATGTAGATACTAGTAACATCGGAACAATAGTAGATAAAAGATATTACAATAGTGAAAATAATTCTCAATGGTGAGCGAGTGTTAAAGAGGGAGTGTGACGGACCAAGATTTTTGGAGGTCGGGGTAACAGCAATGGTTCTCATTGTAAATAAACAGTATTGCAGTTGACTGTGGCGTTCCCTATTTGTATAGAAGATCTGCTTAGAGTTATGTCGTCGCTCGCTGTGTGTGTTGTAACCATTCATTAATCATAACGTTGATCACTACCTTCTGAGGCAAAGAAATCCTAGGTAAGCAAAGGCTGTGTGCAGCAGCCACTTGTTAACTAGCGCTGCCACACCACCTTTAGCTCGATTACTCTTGGCAGAGAATGGAACTGAAGAATGGTGTTTCAGTTCTAGGGCATCTCATAGGAATTTAAGAAATCAAGTACTACGTCTGATAGGATCCAGGCTTTATATCTTCCCTGGCCTTCTATTAGGAGTAAGAATTTTTCACGTTTTGGTGAGCATCAAACTGATTTAAATCAATAAAATATTACTTAAATAGCTCTCTTATATGCATTTAATATGACTGTGACATACGGGTGCAGTTCCCTCAAAATGACTAAATCAACTATAAATTTGTATATATACAGATAAAAAAATTAACAACGAATTATAGTTAACAATATAAAATTAAAAAGGAAGGAGTGAATTGGGAATAATCTTTAAAGATTCATCACTGGCGATGATCTGGATATGATGTGGACACATTTTATAAAGGAAAAGAGTTCACTTGGCAGCTCTGAATGTGTATTTAGCTGCCAGAAAGATGTCAGTTGTATTTTGCCTCAACTGATGCTTGTTCTGTGCAGGTTGTTCACTGCTTCTGGCGGCCGCAACACGTCCTTCGTAGTATCGTGGGTTAATTCCTAAGATGGTCCAGCGTCTGTTACGACCCGTCTGATATTGGTGTCTAGCTTTGACTGAAAGCCACTTATGCTACGCACCTCCTTGTTTCACAGACTAGTACCACCATTTGGTACCATAGATCCAAAATTACTTTAGGCATACAGACTTTAGGCTCAGAGAAAAAGTTTCGGCAACTTGGTTAAGATGCCTCTTACACGTGGTCTGGGGTATTACTTTGTACTAGAATCCCACTATGTCTTAGTGTTAAGTTTCCTACGATTCCGGGCTTTCCGTATTAACAAAGGTAGAGTTTTTTTTGGGGTGTAAGTCCACAATATGCTCAAACACGTTGTCCGGCCCTTTAAGTGAAATCCTGATTTTTTTTCTTTATTCTGGCTTGTCTGTCTGTCTTCTTGACGAGTTGAATTTATCAGTGCCTTAGATTCAGAATGTGCTAGATTATAAGCGACAATCGGCACACGCATCTACTATATGACAAGGCTCCAATAAAAAATGTTGCATTTTAACATCCCAATTGCTAAACCAACATTATTCAATATGCGTATATTGGGAGGGGTATATTCCCACTACCTTCTCATTGAAAATTCATTCGTGGCACACAAAAATGTGACTTTTACAAGTTACTTTCCCTATAAGGTATTCTTTCTTCCGTCGACCTTAATCATGTTTACACTCACGACTTCATAGATCTATCACATATAATATCTTTCAAGATGGATAACGTATCGTTACCATTGCCCACAACAAGTCTGCCCGGTAATGATTTTATATTATTTACCTGGTCCAGCAAACTATCAAGCAACAACCTGGCCAGACATACAATATTATCAGTGATAAGACAAATGATTGTGGTCATCTCAATGGTGTTTATGTATTAATAATCGGGAGCTCCTATTCTTGTCTGGTCGGAAGTGTGTTGCGCATTCGTAACCAACATTTCACTATACAGATTCAGGTATCAATATGGGTTCAAGCGAAAGTGAGTGATTACAATTATCAGCAAAGATGGTTTATGAAGCTCCGATATGACAGGAGTTGAAGGAAGTGTAAACAATGAATCAAAACACCAAATACTGTTAGAGGTGGGAAAAGACAGTGAAGAACGCAGAATGAATTAAAAGATGGCACAGGAAAATGGTTATTCCGTCACACTTGTTGATATTTGTATAAAAGTGTACATTTTATTATTCTGTGAGAGAGACATTTCCCAAACTGGTTTGAACCATTTAAATGTATTCTAGGTTAGACCTCGAACTTTATCCTGAATGCGATCATTTCGAGAGCCAACAATCTTCTGCTTACTATCAATGAAATTTGCAATTACCTCGTCGTAATCTCATTTTCTTCACTCAGGCAAAGGTTACATATGGCCTGTTCCACGCGCTACGTACCAAACTCGACATTCCACACTCCTATGTGAATCTTGATAAACTACTGAACATCAGTCTACTCATTAGTTCTGATGTAACAAACTGTAAGGAAGTTTAACCTCAAAACCATAACACACATGTGTGACGTGTAGCTTTGAGAATAATGCGTGTGGGTAAGTGTGTGAGATATCAGTTGCAAAGCAGGTAGTTATGGGTGCATTTGTGAGACAGCACAGTGCTTGTTCGAGTTTGCGAGACTATTATAATTGCTTAAAAATATTGTGTGTTTGAGTATGTGTGTTTTTATGATATGTTTATCTGTGACATCACTTTTTGAATGCCTATCAGTAAGAAGCTGAGTTTATATCGAAGTTCGATGTGCGTGAACACTAAGCAGACAATGGAACAACCCATATTTATAAATAAAATATTGACGCTGAGAGAATCAGACATGGAATTGAAATAATGACATCAGTAATATAAACATATTGTTACTTCAATAATATAGTGGAGAGAGCTAGTGAGCTCTTTTCCCAGAAATCATGTACACTATGACTCACATTAAAGCGTGCAAATCAATAACTTTGTGCAAAGCAGAACTTTAAAAAAGGCAGGCACGCAATATGTTGACATACAGCCAACAATTTTCAGACAGATGTTCAGTACGTCCCTGGAAACATTAAAAAGAACAGTTCGATGTCGTTTTTAAATAATGTTTCGTGAGATATTGTTCAGGTGAGTGAGTAGATGGAGTAATTGAGTCCATGCTAGTGTGTGAAGTACAAATAACTTAGTGAATGTAGTAGACTGCTGAAATGACGAAGAATTTAGTACTGTGAGTAAAACAGGTTTAGCTTCGTTTATGTATCGATTAGCTAAGAAAGATGCAGAACTCAGCTTAATAACTGAAGCTGATTGTATTTCAGTTCGGTAGGTTGACTTTAGCATAGTAAGTTATTTACAGGTTGGCTTAATGAGTTAAATGTTTGTGTGTCTTCTAAATCTGAACCCCAATCGTCATACTGAATTCAGTTTGGCGAATCAACAGGGGAGTTGTACTCAGAAAGTGAACAACAATGTCAGACAGTGCTTCTCAAATTTTTCTTTGTGGCAGAACGACATTTTTTGTTTTAATGAGTGAGAACCGGCACCATTCTTTCAAAAAATTATTATTGTCTTCGGTCTATTAGCAGAGCAAATCGGATTAGAAACAAATAATAACAAACTGTGCTGTATTAAGTAGAACAGAAGGATGGAAACGTAGGCAGGAACTAATATTTGAGAAATTTCTATATAAATCAATGTAAACTAAAATTAAGCGGGTTGTCTCTCTTGCTCTGCACTAATGGCCAAACTTCGAGTAAACGGATGAGGCTTTTCAAAGGTATTAACATTTGCTCAATATTACACTTGGCAGAAATATAGATAGAAGGATGATGCTTCTATTTCAGGGAGTCTCACGTGGGTATGTAAAATGGCAATTATAACAACTGAGTCTTCTAAGTTATAAACTTACTATTCTCCTCCCACTTTTGTAAGTAAATGTGTTTTGATTCGTTCTTTTTTGAGCCCCTTAGGGGAAGGAGAATCAGTGAGATATTAATTTTATTGCTCTGCTTTTATATATATATATATATATATATATATATATATATATATATATATATATATATATATATATATATATAATATATATATATATATGTATATATATATATATATATATATATATATATATATATATATATATATATATATATATATATTATATATATATATATATATATATGAGTCATACGGGTGCACACATCAAATTTACTCTACAAATTGATTAATTCAGCTAATGATTTATATTTACATATAAAACACGATATTTAATGGTGATTTATTTGATCAACAGGGTCAAAATGAATAAGATTGATTTTATTCAGGAAAAAAAAGCAGTTTTATCTTCTAAGAAAGACATTAATGTTGGATGGTGTGTAAAAATGTAAAAGTAATGGATGTCGTTGACTTCTGGTCCAGTCACTGTTGATTCCAAGTGAGTTTTGACTGTTTTTTCTCTTCAGGAGTCAAGTTGTTTTGGTAACACCAAGTTCCTTGCAAGTCCAGGGTGACTGCTCAGGTTGCCTCGTAAAGTGTCCTCACGACCCGTCTGCTGTAGATATCTAGCGTCGACTTCTGGCAACTGATAACTAAAACTGCGAGAAAAAATGCCTCCCCTGAATTATGTCTACTGGTGTAAAGATCAGGTGACCTTTGCTTCCCTCCACCATTTCACCGTCCTCAGAAAAACAAAAAACGCATTTATAGTAAACACGAATGAGTCTTTTTGAGAAGATGGTCTGTTTAAAATAGGACTTTATATTCCAACACTAAATATGAACGAAAGGTACAGTATTGCAGAAGTACATATTTTTTTCACAGCTGAGATGATGACAATACTAACGGCACTAAAATATATTTCTACATTTTCTCAAAAGAAACTGACTGTGTTATAACTGGCTTACGTTCAATGTTCAGCAACTCAGTCTCTAAGAAACGTAGCATGATGCTGTCACGCAATACATTTCGTGAAGCATCTTACTGTCTAATATTTAGCGTATACATTCTACGGACAATCAAGACAGTACGTACACAAATGAATAACTTGACAGAAGTCTGGGTCACAGTTCCATACATATAATCTCAACAGCATAGCACTGGACATCAGTAACAATAGTACAAAAAGCTTGCATCAATACAATATGTGGTACAGTCATTCTAACGTACTGGTAGCGACTGCATTCAATGTAAGTGTGGCATTCACCCCTCGCACATATATCTCTATGGTCTGCATTCAATGTAAGTGCGGCATTCAATCCTCGCACATATATCTCTATGGTCTGATCACTAGACCTCCACGTTCCTCCAGAACTTCACAGCGCGGGAAAACCACAACGCGCTTATAGTGTCAATACACACCAGCTTTCTATCAAAGCTCCTATTAGGCTTCCAAACACTGGAACAGCCAGGGTCTTATAACGTAGACTTCCTATTGGCGCAGGAAAGCAAACAACGCGCCTTCAAACAATAACATATAATGGTCTTAATATAAACCTCCTTATGACACGGGAACACGACGTACCTTTTAATCCATCCACTTCCAAGCACGGGACAGAACACAACGCGCTGGTAAATAACAATATATAAAGTTCTTGTAAATACACCTAACGAGGAACATCATCGCGTCACATCCAATATATCATAATTAAAATCACAGACCCTATTCACATACTCTAAAAAACACCGACCGTCTCCGACGACTGATGGCTACAGACTCCCTTTAACATCTCAGTAAATTTTTCTGACTAATAAACTAACTACATTCACTCCACACGCTTTTCACGTGTTCCCGTAAACCTTGATTCACACGTGTAAGCCCCTGAGTATTCTTCAACCACGCTACATGCTTCTAACAGCGAATTTTAAATGTAACATTCCAAGCTTGCATACTTCAATAAAAATACACTCTAAACATTTTGCACCATTCTCTACCCACACACATGTACACACGTTATGTATATCATGACATTAACCTTCGCTTCAAATGAAAAACGTAGTTTTTCACAGGAAGGTGATTTAGGCTTCGCCATAGCAATCATACTCTACTGGCAAAATGTTAGGTCCAAATCTAAGCAAGGGCAGTAATGGTTATATGTATGGGATGTACAAGAGATTATAGTGGTTATCCCACTTGAACAGCTTTTGTCTAGCTGTTAATTTATTTAAAAAATATATGAGTGTATCGCATTCGAATCTTCGAGATGCAGCACGCTTCTCACGGTTGCTGAATTACAACGTGAGATGAATTTTCTAAGCTATTTTTTTGAGCTATGAGCGAGAGTTCTCGGAAAGTTAGCCCCACGCATTTGTAATTGGCTGGGGTGTTCTGGGAGAGGATGTTTCTGGTGTCAGTGTGTACCGAGCGAGTGCACTTAGGAGATGTGAAGTGTTTTTTTTAATGTGTACCAGTGTACAGGCATTTATGCTGATATATATTATGTGTGATTATCGGCAGATGCAATGTACTTTATTTAAGGAGATGTTCCTTAGGCCTTGCAGTATACAGGCCAGTGTTTAGAGGAAATGTACTTTATTTAAAGAGCGCTGAGACGTCATATATTGGAGGCCTATAATTATTAGTACTGTGAGTTTCAGCAGTCTTATGGATGAATTAAAGAGCGCTGAGACGTCATATATTGGAGGCCTATAATTATTAGTACTGTGAGTTTCAGCAGTCTTATGGATGAATTGAAGAGCGCTGAGACGTCATATATTGGAGGCCTATAATTATTAGTACTGTGAGTTTCAGCAGTCTTATGGATGAATTAAAGAGCGCTGAGACGTCATATATTGGAGGCCTATAATTATTAGTACTGTATTTCAGCAGTCTTATGGATGAATTGAAGAGCGCTGAGACGTCATATACTGGAGGCCTATAATTATTAGTACTGCGGTGTCAGCAGTCTTATGGATGGATTATATAGCGCTGAGGCATAATGTTATTTGAGGCCTATAACTATTGGTACTACGATTGCCAGCAGTCATTCTTGATAGATTATTATTATTATATGATGCGGATCCTTCTTTTGGTATGCTATTATAACCTGTGTAACATGCTGTATTTCGTCTACGTTATCGTGACCGTGTTGTGGTGTAATTAAACTGTTCATTAACTGTCACCAGGCGTTTAACCCTCCATGACTCGTACGTGAGCTATCGTGGTGTGAGTGACTTTCTATACACCCTTCAAACATGCCAGACACGGTAACAGAACAGCAGTACACATATGGATAATTAGCCTGTATAGCGTATGCAATCAAGAAACTGTTACCTCTGTAGTGGGGAATACACAAGAACAAACAGTATGTAAACAGACTGAATGAATCAGGCTGTATTGTATGAATGAATGAGTATAGCAGCCTGTATCAATTGGAATAGTTAGTTGGTGGTGGAATCGTCTTTATCAGTTGGTGGCCAGTGTCTTTATCAGTTGGTGGTTTCCAGTTCAAGTTGGATCGAACTCACGACATTTATAATAAGTAGCCTGTGTGGCGTGATAGTTAATATATAGCATACCTGGTATTCGACTACTCTATCGTTAGCAATTGTACACTTCGTCTGCAACAGTGGATGCAACATCGTTTTGCAACAAATACTGATTGTTACAGTGGCGGCAATAATAAATAATCAGGCGGCAACAGTGGTGGCTAAAACTTTCGGACGTGATGCCAACGTCATCTACGTTATATGACTTTCTTCTACGCTGTGTGGCGCATTTAAGAATCCATCATCATTATCAAACTTTACACTGATGACATCACCAACTACGGGTGGAATAGTGGTGGTTTTCAAACTTACATGGTGTGATACCTACTATAAAGACTTACCCAAAAACAGACGTTAACATAACTAGGCGGTAACATTTCTGATGGAGTGCAGCTTATTAATACCCATCTACATACAGGACTATAACATATCTAACATTTCCATTGCCAAGATATGCTTCATGGTTCAGTTCTGCTTTTTGAATTGAAGTTTTCAAGTGAACTGTGCCAGTATTTTGGTGGCGCATTTACAGAAGTTTACCATCAAAGTATACAAGAGATGTCAAGTACCTCCTTTCATGTGGATTATCAACGGGATTGAGAGACTGTGTACCCCTACTGTAACAGAGGGAATTCAAGGTGATATGCAGTCATTCTACACGTGTGCCTCAAGTAGATGATTGGCAGTAATCCATTACTGTTTACCTGTGCGGTGTATGAGCACACATCGTACCATGGCGAGGACAAAGGACCTGAAGTGAGAGGTGTCAAGCTCCGGTGACCTTATGCGTTGGACTGTTTTCCTCAGCGGACTTTGTAATACCCAGCATTTTGGACGGGCGTATTTTCCTTTATTGAAGATAAGTGGTTTATGTTGTGGAAACTGTGCCATTTTTTCTTGTGTCAACAAGTCTTCCTATATATATTGTGTACTATTTGTTATAATGAATATTTTATGTTAAATATTCTATGTTTCATGTTTACTTATGAAGATTATATCCCAGTTTACCCAGGGCTTCATAAGTGTTCTTTAGGATTTAGTTCGTAAGTGTCAATGTTGTGACAATTCCTGTTTAAGGCTACAAACCTTACCGAAGTTTAGGTTACTAGTTGTCTCTTGGGACAAGTAAGTGTGTAGGTGTGGAGTAACGTTTCATTGTTGTTCTCGTAGTATTTTCTCTGTTTTTTTAGTTTATTGATTAATTTGTTTGTGAGCGTCTTTCTCTATTTCCTATCTTTTAGTTTTTTTTACACATTTTCGTTTATATACGGTGTTGTTTATTGTCTTGTCATTATTCGCGGTTATCATTGCATGCTTTGTAAAATTTTTTGCTTCAGTTCGGCTTTAATGTTCAGTTGACCTCTGCGAACGTTATCGTTTGTTCTGTAGTACCTTGTCTTTATAACCGTGATTCCTATTGTCTATATAATATGTTAGTTGTTGGTAACTTATTGTAAGACTTTATTGCATAAGTGTTTAAGGCTATTTCACATAATATTGACATCACTCAAATTGATATAAAGTTATCCCTCATATTGGTGTATACTTTTACAAAGGTTCTATGCACATGAACTTATGCTACTATGATATACAGTGATTAACTGATATTTGCAATAGCTTGAAAGGATATTTGGCTTTGTCAGCTGAAAAGGTAATTGTCCGAATTTCTAGGGACATAAACTTGTAGTTATTATAAGTAGTAAATATATAGTGGACTTGGTGAGTGAACCACTATGAATCCTGATATGGATTCTGATATGGAACCGGATAATATGTTGCCTATATTGGTATATTTATTTGAGGATGGGAATAATAATGAGAATTTGCAAGGCCCAGAACTCGAAGAACATGTAATGGATCGATTTTTGGCTAGTGCGTCATTTTTTCTAAGAGGTATTGCTAGAGATAATTTTCAGTCCGTTCCTCATTTAGTAATGTCTGATGATTTAGCTGATTTACTGAATTATCTTCGTGTGTTTTTGAATCAGTATATTGATATTAAACACGAACACATTGTGAGAAATATAAAGAAGATAATTTTCAAGGACATTCATGATGACCAGAAAGAGAAGTTAAAGGATGAGGAGCAGATAGAAGACATTAAACATAGTGCGCTACAGGAAAGGGCGAAGATTTTAGAAGGTGTTACCAAAGAGAGTAAATTACAGGCAACGATGACTAAACTTGAAAGTGATTTATATAAATCAAACTGGGATCTTGAAAGGGTGCAAGAAGCATTAAATTCCGCATTGTGCAGGATTAAATGCTTGGAAGCTAATTTGGGAGATAAGCAAGGCGAAACTATTAATCTCACGCAGAAACTTCAAGAACAGAAAGAGATGTATGGCAAATTGAAGGTTGAAAGCAATGTTCGTGAGAAGACTTATTTAGAAATGCTTGGCGATGTACTGGATAATAATGATATTCTCAGTCGCCAACTAAAAGAAATGAATATAGTATTTCCTGAGAAGAATAATGAGTCGAAGTCACAAGCTGCTCAAATCCAGGGACTTCAGACTCAGGTGGCCCGACTTCAGCCACAGACAGAAGAGGTGCAAAAATTGGCGCGACAGAGGAGAGCAAGCAAAGAAAAGGATGAGAAGGTGAAATTAGAAGAGTTAACTATGGAGAAAGAGAAGGTAGCTAAAATTGAGAAATCACTGACGGAGGAGAGATGTAGAGTTGTGACATTTGATGACGTAATTCAGAAACAAAGTGAAGAGATTTCACATAAGAATATTGAAGTTACGGAATTAAGGAAAAGATTGGACGGTTTGATAGATATTATTTTGGGAAATAAAATAGTGTCTATGGTTAATATTGATAATGGTAAACAGAAAGTTGATTTTCAACACGTCATAAAAGCGTCGAGTCAGCAACAGACACTCGATGCCAATACTAACATAAATAGAGTCTCAAATACAACTGCTTGTTCTACTTGTGGTTTTGAGAGAGTATCTCGCTGTCATGAAGGTAGAAATTTTTGTTCAGCATCCAGTAGCGACGACCTTGAGCTACGATCATTTTCTGCCCCATACGCCTTCTGTGGTGTTTACACATGTCAAGGGAAGGCTTGTTGATCGGTGAAAGGGCCACAGGTTTACACAAGCCACAGTTTTAGGTAAAGGTAACGTTAATTTTCGTTGTACATCGTTAAATCTTACTGTGAATTAAAATAGAATTTTTTTTCATTTGTATATTTTCACAGCGACGGCTTTGCAATGAAAGTCTATGTTCCGGTGTTACATTAGAAGACAGAGTAAGGTATGCCACTTTGTATCCATGTGGTTATCCAAGTAAAGCCGGACAGCAAGTTGACTCTGAATTGTATGCGGTTATCGTGCCAAGATTATGAGACTATTCAACACGGCTGGAATTATTGCCTGTTCAACTTGTTTAGGATATAGATATTATTGTATCAAATAAATATAGGATATTATATACAATTGTATTAAGATACTATATAACTTCTATTAGATAGTGTGTAACCTCATTTTTTATGCACTATTTTATGCACATATTTATTTTATGTACGACGATGTTTTGATGATGCAACAATTATTTTCATACTATTCTTACACTATTGTGTCATGACAAATATTGTATGTATTATGATTGCAGTAAGGTGTATGATATCATTTGCGAGTGACTTGTCTCTGTAACTTTTTGATGAAAGCAGTGAACTATAGTATTTACGCACGCTAGTCAGAAGACTATGCTCATTTAGTCAATTTATGGTTGACCTTTATGCGCCGTTCTGAGCTTCGAGCTACGAGAGCTGATACATCAAACATTGATGTGTTTTAGCAGCGATGATTATTAGGACTGTTTTATATGCATGATGAGTTTGTCAGCTTTATACACAACCTCATTAGCTAGGTATGGTACAGTAGTTGTCTTCAGAGAGTCTCTGTACTCATTAATTTTAATTCTTTCTTGTGTTTTGATATCATGTTTAGTTTATGTATTAGCATATTCTAAGACATTATGTAGTAACCATTATATTGTCAAACATAATTTTGGAAACGTAGTTTGATTATACCAGAGTTAATTTTGTATTGGAAGTTGAGAATATATTCTGAAACATTGGTTTCTGAGTTTTTCGAGAGAATAACACCTGTGAATTTAAAATAATTTGATTCTTTTTTTCTTGCAATTTAGGCATGCATCATTTCCCAGCAGACTGTTTAGATTTTGTGTCTGCTTAAGTATAAGAATTTTTGTTAAGCTAATTACCTTTTTGGTATGTTAATATTAGGTTAAACAAACAAAAAAAAAGTTAAAATACCATTTTTATTTAACTTAGCGTTATGAAATATTTTTGTTTTTTACTTTTTGGAAAATGTTTTCTAAGATTGTAAAATTTTTTCGCTGCCATGCGCTTAACTGTGCGCTAGAGGGAGTAATGATGTGTTTTGTTTTTTTTACTTAACGCTTGATGAGGCGTTAGTTGGAGTTTATTTATAACGGTATTTTTTGTGTGTGTATAATGTCTATGATAGTTCATTGTTACTTATGAATAAGTTGTATAACGGGGTTAAGTGTCACATTATGCTTCGTTTATCTATAGCTTTCTTTTGTGTTTCTTATATACCCATACATTGTCTTTGTGTCCTACACTTTCTTGTCATGATCATATGTATTTATATAATACGTTGTATGATTAAATGGTTATTACGATGTATTAATCCATCGTTCTCTACAGACATATCTAGGTTTTTTTCTTCTGTCTTTCCTGATTATTCTTCATTTTATTCCATTTCTTCTACTGACTTTTCGGTAGCGGTTTATATGTGGATTATACTTTCATGTTGCATTTATATGTCATTTGATACTAATTGTATTCTTATACTTCCTACTATATGGATACTTACATCATGTATATTGTTAGGTTAATTCTATGCTGAGTAGACTTAACTGAGTATTGTGTATGCTTTGTTTTCTGCGTTACTCATAATGCTCATATTTTTTCGACGATATATAGTATTTGGACTTAACAGGTTGATTAATTTTTCTGGTTAGAGCTTCATCACCCACTTATTTTTTGGCTGAGTAATTTTTTCAAAAAAATGATGTTATCATTTTTTCCCCGGGGGGTGGTGTAAACTGTTAGGTCCAAATCTAAGCAAGGGCAGTAATCGTTATATGTATGGGATGTACAAGATATTATAGTGGTTATCCCACTTGAACAGCTTTTGTCTAGCTGTTAATTTATTAAAAAAATATATGAGTGTATATTCGATGAGTGTATCGCATTCTGGAGGCCTATAATTATTAGTACTGTGAGTTTCAGCAGTCTTATGGATGAATTAAAGAGCGCTGAGACGTCATATATTGGAGGCCTATAATTATTAGTACTGTATTTCAGCAGTCTTATGGATGAATTGAAGAGCGCTGAGACGTCATATATTGGAGACCTATAATTATTAGTACTGTGAGTGTCAGCAGTCTTATGGATGAATTAAAGAGCGCTGAGACGTCATATATATTGGAGGCCTATAATTATTAGTACTGCGGTGTCAGCAGTCTTATGGATGGATTATAAAGCGCTGAGGCATAATGTTATTTGAGGCCTATAACTATTGGTACTACGATTGCCAGCAGTCATTCTTGATGGATTATTATTATTATATGATGCGGATCCTTCTTTTGGTATGCTATTATAACCTGTGTAACATGCTGTATTTCGTCTACGTTATCGTGACCGTGTTGTGGTGTAATTAAACTGTTCATTAACTGTCATCAGGCGTTTAACCCTCCATGACTCGTACGTGAGCTATCGTGGTGTGAGTGACTGTTTCTATACACTCTTCAAACATGCCAGACACGGTAACAGCACAGCAGTACACATATGGATAATTAGCCTGTATAGCGTATGCAATCAAGAAACTGTTACCTCTGCAGTGGTGAATACACATGAACAAACAGTATGTAAACAGACTGAATGAATCAGGCTGTATTGTATGAATGAATACCAGACTGTATCACAAACCAAACAAAATTCCATCCTATACAACATCAGAGAGTGTTGCATGAAAATCTAACAATGTGTGCCTCAATAAATATATTAATCAAATCAAAAGTGGATTCACCAGACAAAAATTACATAGGTGAATCAAAAGGTACATCAGCACTGTTCAATAAATAATATATTTAAATTATAAGTTAACAATGGCAACTTATCAAATTATCATAAATGTGATTAATGCTCATAAAACAATCTATACTAAGTGCCGAATTCCTTACTTACTTAGTCGTTCCCCTTCTACCGTGAGGTGTAGAGGTTTGGAAGAGAGAGCGCCAGACTATCCTATCGGCTGTCTTCCTCCTGGCCTAATTCCATTCTAGTTCTCAGTCCTTCAAAGATTGTCTAATGTTATCCTCCCAGCAGACTCTGGGTCGTCATGGTGGTCTGGATCCCTGGCCCTTAGTTTCTCATGCTTGTCGTGGTAGCCGATCTTCTACCATTCTGTAGACATAGCCAAACCATCTTAGTTGGGACTGTTCTACTTGCGTCTACAGGGGGTGGGATTTTAGGCCTTGACATATCGTCTGGTTGCAGACCATGTCTCTTCGTGTTACTTCAACAACCTTCCTAAGATACCTTATTTCTGAGGTTTGGATCTGGCTTTCGTGGGTTGTATTCATTGCCCATGACTCGCATCCATATGTCAAGACTGGGACATAGGTGAAGCGGTATACAGCAATCTTAGTTTTCTTACCAACCTCTCTCTTGCTGAGGAATCCTCGATTTATGGCCTGAAAAAGTCTCCCAGCTGCTGCTTTTCGAGTGGGCTGTCCTCATATAATTTCTGCAAGACTTGTAGAAGCTCTGTATAGCATGAATTAGAGGTGCTGGAATGTTCTTCCTTGCCAAACAGTCCCAAAGTTTGCTCCAGGGGACCCTGTCAAAAACCTTTTCCAGATCTATGAAACAAAGATGGATCTCACTCTTATACTCAGCTGTCTGACTGTGAACATTAGGTCTTGAGTACGTCGGTTTGCTCGGAATCCGCACTGGACCTCATCCAATTGTGGCTCAGCTAGGCGTCGGAGTCTCTACTCTAGGATTCTACTATAGAATTTTACCAGGGACACTGAGATGGGATATGCCTCTATGGTTTCCACGTTGTCAATTGTTACACTTTTTGAAAATTGGTGTTATGATTGCAATCTCCCAATCCTTTGGTATGGTCGTGTTGCTCCACACTGCCTGTAGGACCCTTAAGTGTAATAGGTCGCCTGATGCTCTCTGGGAATTAACCATTTCGGGTGTTATACCATCATGCCCTGCTGCTTTGCCCATCTTGAATTTTTCCAGTGCTGTCTACAGTTCTTCCGTCTTTATGTCATTTTCACCATCACTGGTTTTCTCTTCTGTGCTAGTGGTTATCATTTCCGAAGCTTCACCATGCTCACCATCCAGGAGTTCTGAGAAATTTTCTTTCCATTACTTCCTTCGGGGCAGTAAGCTATTTGCCGTGCTTGTCCTTTATAAATTTGAGAGGGCTTTGTTTCTCCTTCCTCGTGTTCTTTAGGGTCTTATAGAACAAATTCTGGTTTTCTAGCTTTTCTCCAAATTCTTCCCAGGACTTCTGTTTTGCTGCTAGCACCTTGTTCTTTGCTTCTGTTCTGAGTGTCACATATTCTCTATATTTCTCCATTTGTCCTGTTGTGTTTTTAGCTCCTAAGTATTGTTTCCATGCCATTTTCGTCTCTCATATTTTCTCTTTGACTTCCTCCGTCCACTAAAGTGTCCTCTTTCTCGTGTTCCAAAGTCGGACTTCACCACATGCTTCTGCAGCAGCTGTCTTTATGATGTCCTTGAATTTAAGCCAGAGGGTTTCCAAGTCATCAGGTTGTTCTTCTTTGTTGCTCACCGCTGCTCATTTCTACCGTTCGTTTACTTAGTTTCTTGCGCGATGTTGGGCAGTTCCTAGGCTGAGCAACTCTTTCAGTTGTTCTTTTGATTGTACGCAGGTAGTGATCACTTCCAATCTCTGGCCCCCTCCAGACTCTAGCATCCCGGACATATTTGAATGATCTCCTCCTAACTAGGGCATAGTCGATCACTGACTTCTCATTCTTTGTTGGTTCACATCTAGTGTATGCATGTATGCGCTTATCGGGGAACTTTGTGTTTGTAATGATCAGATTCTGCTCACTGCAGAATCTAAGGAGTCGCTTTCCATAGTCATTGAGAGCATCTCCTTCATATCTTCTGATAACTCCACCCCATCTAGCATGGTAATTTCCAACTCTAACATTGAAATCTTCGAGCATGATAATTTCATCTAAGCAGTCATCCAATGTCCTTTGAAGCAGCTCCAATAATTCCTCCTTGACCTCTGCTCTCTCATCTTCATTTGACCCATACACTATGACCAGGTTGACTATGGTTTCTCCTTTTAGTTTTACTTCCATAATGCACTCTGATCCAAAGTTCCATCCCTTGATACTTTCTTTTTGGTTGTTGGCCACAATGCAACTCACGACCACTTTAGCTCTTTCAGTGTCACCATCGAGATACATTACTCCTTGTCTCTTTTTCTTCGCTTCCCTTATAGCCAGGATTTCTAGTTTTGCCGAATTTCATCTGTAAATAATGTCTCGACTGATCCAAAAGCATAGTATAGGACTGACGTCATAATAATAAGAAGTATCAGTGAGCAAGCCTGCTGATGACCACATATCAGATGCTGTAGTGATCGACTCTTCCACCAAAGACATTGGTTTCTCATGGCATAGCATGCTTTCCTAAGAATAAACCAAATTAGGCAAGAATAAAATCATTTGCCTTGGAAAATATGTATCACATTATGCCACGTTATATACCCTTGTATGTGCACCCCATTCCACTAAACATTTCTAGCGAGGTGAGAAAATAATCAATTAAGGGGTGATATGCCCATTTCATGTGTCTTCGTGATCAGCGGCCTTAGGTACTACACCCTGTACCTCCTAATTAAGCTTTACTACTTCAGTTAATGAAATCCATCTAAAACAAATAGTAACACTGACTTGTACTGTACACCTGTTGGCTATTTATTATTTATATCAATAACTCAAATTTCCATTCTTGAAAAATATAGTATCTCTTAACCCTTTCAGCACCAGTATGACGTACGCCGTACCGCATAAATCTTCACAATTTTTGTCGCTGTGCCGTACCGCGTACGTCACGGAAGTAGCGCGATACCTCGTTCCCATTCACCTATATGACGTACGGCGTACGTCCTGTTTTAAAAGCACCAGAACTCTTCTGTTTACAACCGTATCGGCAATTGCTGGGCATAATCGGATTCAGCATTGAAAAATCTGGCAACTAAGCTTGAAACGAACAAAATATTTTACTGCTAGCGAATACAGTAGAACTGATAAGCGATTTTACAAAAGCGAAAGTTCACAAACATGGAAGCTGCCGTACTGCCGAACCATAAACATTTTGTGGAAAAAGAGCACGAAAATTCTTGTTTGATTTGAATTTATTCAACTTGAATGGTTCTGACAACTCTTTTTACTGAGATTCTGGTAATCTTTACCTTTAGTGCCGTCGAGTATGTTTAATATGTATATTTTCGTACCATTTAAAGTTAAGGTTGAGGTTAGGTTTAGACCCCCTAATTCTAATGCTGACTCAATACACATATTATACATACTCGACGGCACTAAATGTAAAGATTACCCAGATTCAGGGTCAGAGTATGTGTAGTCTGGTTCAGAATATACTTTTAATGGGTTTCCTTTTACGATAAACTGTTTACAGTCAAATTAAAAATATGACCCCTAAAATTACAATTATCCTGTCGTTCAGGGGAAACGAACTAAGCTGAAAATAGTGTCGTCATGGGGAATGAAAAACTCGTCGTTGCGAAAGGGTTTTAACAATAGTCTCTTGGAAGGCTATTACTTTCAGCCTTGTTCTTTGCACAGTAACTATTAACCTCTCATGCTGAGTCATTACAAGTACTAATCTCTTCCAACTAACATCAAAACTATTTCCAATCTGGAATCCATCATCATCATTTCTACGACCACAAAAGTATTTCCAAATAGCACAGTATCTTTAATAAAGTAAACAGATCATGTATGTCCCATTTATCTAGTGGTAATTTCCTGATTGCATTGAACATTAACAGCTTCAATGGTTCTTTACCTTTATCAACATATCTCTTTTTGAAATTGAAAGATAGTAGAACAGTCCCAGCTAAGATGGTTTCGCCATGTCTGCACAATGGGAGAAGATCGGCTACCTCGACAAGCATGGGAAACAAAGAGCCATGAATCCAGACCCCCAGGACGACCCAGAGTCCGCTGGGAAGACAACATTAGACAATCTTTGAAGGACCAGGACAAGAATGGAACCAGGCTAGGAAGAAGACAGCTGATAGAATAGTCTGGCGCTCTCTCTTCCAAACCTCTACACCTCACGATAGAAGCGGAAAGACTAAGTAAGTAAGAAATTGAAAGATAATATTAACTGATCTGTAACTCCAGCACAATTCCTTTTCAGACCATCCATCACAGTCTTTCACAATTCCTTTCTTGAAGCTTCAGTCTCTTCCAGTACTGCTTTCTTGGCAACAGGTGCAGCATCTTTCATCTTCGTCCTCCTATACTGCATTTGATCATCTCGGGGTTCCTTCTCCCAATCTGATGGATCTGTATTAAGCGCAGCCTCATGTCGCTCCTCCGTAGACTTAGCTTGATCTTTCAATGCTTCGGCTTGCTGCTCTAATCTTTGTTTACAACCTTAACTTGCTCTTCTAGTGCTTGAACTTTATCAAAGAAACTCTTGCCTACAGCATTACATTTCTCCTTCCAACGAGCCGACAGGACCCTGCAATGTTGTTCTTTAACTTGAGTATTACCTTTATACTCAACTACTATCCTGTTCCTATCCACCTTGAATTCATCATCTAATCTTTGAATACCATCTTTGTATTCCTTTTCTAATAACTGCTCAACAATCTTGAATTTTCCTTCTAATATTGTACACTTTTCCTCAAAGGTTCCCTCTTCCTGAATCAATTTGTCTATCTTTAACTGATCTTTGTCACACCAAAAACCCATTTTTGGTAAAAACACTTCTTGGGATGAATGGTTTGATTCATCATGCACCGGCCTTGACAATCCCTTTGATTTCTCATAGGCCTTTATAGATACTTAAGCATTCTTACTAACACACATTGATCTTCCTTCTATAGAATACAAGTTAGCTTTACTCCTAACTGAATCATCACTGATCATAGCATTCTTCAGTGGTTCATGTACAGTCAGTTTGGTCATTTTACCAACTGAGACTGAAGTGTCGTCACAACTGTTATCCGTTCGTAAAGTGATCTCTTTCCTCTCAGCTTGGACAGCAACATTCCTGGTTTCAGCTTTAACCATGTCTTCTGTTATATCAGCTTTCCTATTTAGATTCAGTTTTGGTCTCTTGCTCTCATACACTGCTGGTAATGTATTTCCAGTTTTAACTTCTCTAATTTCCTTAATCTCTATCAGATATACCTTTGCTCTATGTGGCTTGTATTTATCATCCACTTTTACCATAGTGTTAAACAATTCGTACGACTCACAATCTCTGATAGCCTTAAATACTTAAGGCTTTACTTTTCTTTCTGTTTCTAAGAGTTCTTGAACAATCTGCCATGACTATAGATTTACAGACTAGATTCCAAAATAAAACTTCTAATCACAACTAGAACACCAAATTATCAGTATAAATATACCTCAACCTAGGTACTACAAAAAAAAAAAAAAACAGTAATGTATCACCACTAATTCTAAAAATAAGACAAACTAGTAACTCTAGAAACAATTACTTATAATAATCAGATACAACTATTTCTATGTAGTCTATGGTTCCACCGAGATAATGCAGATCTACCGCTGATGAGGGATATCTGTGTTGATCTGACTGGCATTACAGCAAGCTTGCCTCACTGATGTTCAACCTGGCACATTCTGTACAAGATACAGAACAATGTAAATAACTACTCCATATTATTGCAATAAACATTAAATTAATAACCACATAGAAAGACTTAAATATGCTGTAAAGACTAGGCCTAACTCTAATCTTAATACAAAGTTATAAGGAATAAACACCTATAAAATATCCAAGTCGATACTTGAAAGTAATGTAGAAAAAAAGGGGAAAAAGAATAAATACAGTATAAGCTTCGACAGTCTCTACCAGATGACAGAAGAATAGTACAGATAGTTGTATACCGTCTAATAACTACGAAGACTTGACAAAGCACAGTCGAATATAATATAATAAACCAAAATCCTGTAACACCTGGGGGAAAAGACCTAGCAAATAATCTTTACGATTAATAAACAAAGAAAACGAGAACAGTAAAGGCCTACGCCTATTTATAATAAAACTTCTATACTAATCTAATAAACTTAAAGAAAACGCTTACGATTGTAATTAACTAGGCTAATTAATCCATAACAATAACCTTAATATATAATATACACAGCCCCAAATACAAAGCAGAAACTAGCACTAAGAGGTCAGTTGTAAGAAAACTACAAAACACGAATGAGTATTACCGAAACAAAACCAAACAGGACAAATTACAGCACAACGAAGGAAAACAAAACCACACACTAAAATACACAAAGCAAACTTAAGTAACTAATACTAATTAATAAGAAATAATACGTATCTTTACTACAGATTGTCTCGTTGATCTTGACTGATGTTCAATGTGTGTTCTTTTTTCCACTTCTCATTTCCGATGGCTTGATGATGAAAATGACAGCATAACACATCACACGTGACGTACAACCAGGTCCTCTGATAAGTTTGGACGGGCCAATACACACCGTCACAGACGTTACATACAAACCCTGAAACGTTGAAAAAGCACGCTACCTCAGACAGATTCCACTGCGATGATTTGTCCAGGTACACACATTAGCAAGGTTGTCCTTGCATACAACAATGTCTGTCAGTAAACAGGACTTGCTGGACCGTGTAAATTCAGACGATAATTATGTCACAACATGACCGCTGTACTCTGATTGGCCGAAAGTCACGCACTTCGTGTATACTTTTCTGGCTTGAATCAGGACCGTAGAAGACCAGCTCTGTGTAGAAATTACCATCTGTCTTTCATAACTCAATGACGTTGACTCCAAAATAGAAATAAGATGTAGAGATGTTGATATCTGATGTTGGCATATTATGTCAATTGGCTGCGTGCAGACAAATCTTTAAGAAGAGTTTCACTAGTGTCAAAACACTTCATTTACCGTCCAAAGAATTTCTGAAGATTGTACCATACTTCAAGGTTCCGGGGTGGGTTGATTGATTCTCCGCATTAGTCCTGGGTTCAGAAAAAATTCCTTATGCGAGCCCCCAAATAGATGTCATGAGATAGATGTCGTGAAGCATCTTACTGTCTAATATTTCGTGTATAACTTGGACGGACACTCAAGACAGTACGTACACAATGAATAACTTGACAGAAGTCTGGGTCACAGTTCCACACATATAATCTCAACAGCATAGTACTGGACATCAGTAACAATAGTACAAAAAGCTTGCATCAATACAATATGTGGTACAGTCATTCTAACGTACTGGTAGCAACTGCATTTAATGTAAGTGTGGCATTCACCACTCGCACATATATCTCTAGGGTCTGCATTCAATGTAAGTGCGGCATTCACTCCTCGCACATATATCTCTATGGTTTGATCATCCAAGTTCCTCCAGAACTTCACAGGGCGGGAAAACCAGAACGTGCTTATAGTGTTCATACACACCAGCTTTCTATCAAAGCTCCTATTAGGCTTCCAAACACTGGAACAGCCTAGGTCTTATAATGTAGACCTCCTCTTGGCGCGGTAAAGCAAACAACGCGCCTTCAAACAATAACATATAATGGTCTTACCATAGACGTCCTTCTGACATGGGAAAACGACGTGCCTTTTAATGCACCCACTTCCAAGCACGTGACAGAACACAACGCGCTGGTAAATAACAATATATAAAGGACTTGTAAATACACCTTACGCGGAACATCATCGCGTCACATCCAATGTATCATAATTAAAATCACAGACACTATTCACATAATCTAGAAAACATCGACCGTCTCCGACGACGGATGACCACAGACTGCCCTTAACATCTCAGTATACTTTTCTGACAAGTAAACTGACTACATTCACTCCGCACGCTTTTCTCATGTGCCCATAAACCTCGATTCGATTCCTTGCAATATAATACATTTATATTCTTATTATGTTCGCAAATATTTTGTAAGCAAAGTATTTCCTTTTTAAGTGCTTAAGGAGAAGTCATTTTTGGGTTGCTTCCCTTGAAAATAGTTCTGTCATCTTCGATCGGACTCCGCAGACGACTCTAGGCCTACTGCGATTTATTCTGTGGCTGGGTAGGAATAGATTGTTCTTGCTTCAGTATATCTATGGCCTGAATTTATACGTAGTGTTTGTATGAGTAGGACGAGTCTGTCTTATATATGGATATCTTTGCATTTCCAAGTCGAACTAATTTGGTTGTCGCTAGAAAAGGTCAAAGGCTATGCAGCGGAAGTATCGCTAGCAAGGGGTGTGATCCATGGCTGTCATCCTGTGAGGATGCCGAGTTTTGTTGTAGCAGGCTTTTTGCCGAAATAGTGATCTATATATGGATGGGGAAAAGTGATAATCATTTAGACATGTTGTATGTACTTTACCCCAGTGTTTATTCTCTTTTGCCAAGGAATGGCAAAGTTATATTTCGCATAAAAAGGTAAAACCACAATTTATTATGAACTTGGGCTTCGCCATCGTTGTTGATAAGCAGATGCACAGTGGTACTTTTAAAAAGAATATCCATTCAAAGGAAGAAGACATTCCTATGTATCAGCACTGGATTGTATGATATTATTCAATTACCTCTATGAGAGAACCTATGAAGAAATGAGGACATTTAATGAATGACTAATTTTGGTCTATATTCTATAGTGAGTGAAGCTCACGAGAGAGAGAACAGCCATGTTGAAATTCATATACTTTGTATTTATCGAGTGAGAAAAAGGGATGCCTGTACTATCGCTCGATGAACCAAGAGATCACTGCTACATGTGAGAACCCATGTCTGGGATTCCTATATTATGAAATATATATATATTGAACTTTACGTGAAGGAATATTCGCTAGACGAGGTTAGGTCTAGGAGCCTTCCTATGTATCGGTTATGGTCTGACGTGCCCAGTCAGTAAAGCCAGATGATTTACATGATGGAACGCTGAATGCTTATTTACGAATGCTCCATTATGATATTTGCCAAGCATGAATGCTAACTTAGGATGATATTCCTGTGATCAACATTATACTGTCTATGTCGACATTTGTTCCTGTAACCATACACGTACTGTCCAAGTGTGCGTCCCATTAAATGTTATAAAAAGACCACCGTAGTTCCAGTACTTCTTGAATTCGAACAGTGTGAGTATGAGTGATGTACTACCAACCTGTCAACTCTATCGAATCATTCTACCATTCGCGTACTGACATTCAGATACACACTCATTGTTTACACTCACATTCTTGTCGGAGCCTCATCACGTTCCAGGACAAGATGACCTGTATGACCAAAACTGTGCAGTTACACTTTACTAAACATCTACAGATGCGTTGTGAGCCTATTCATGTATTTAAAAAAAAAATTTTATTTTTTTTTTCCCGGGACTGTAAAGGGCAATTTTTACTATCTTGCAATATAATACATTTATATTCTTATTATGTTCGCAAATATTTTGTAAGCAAAGTATTTCCTTTTTAAGTGCTTAAGGAGAAGTCATTTTTGGGTTGCTTCCCTTGAAAATAGTTCTGTCATCTTCGATCGGACTCCGCAGACGACTCTAGGCCTACTGCGATTTATTCTGTGGCTGGGTAGGAATAGATTGTTCTTGCTTCAGTATATCTATGGCCTGAATTTATACGTAGTGTTTGTATGAGTAGGACGAGTCTGTCTTATATATGGATATCTTTGCATTTCTAAGTCGAACTAATTTGGTTGTCGCTAGAAAAGGTCAAAGGCTATGCAGCGGAAGTATCGCTAGCAAAGGGTGTGATCCATGGCTGTCATCCTGTGAGGATGCCGAGTTTTGTTGTAGCAGGCTTTTTGCCGAAATAGTGATCTATATATGGATGGGGAAAAGTGATAATCATTTAGACATGTTGTATGTACTTTACCCCAGTGTTTATTCTCTTTTGCCAAGGAATGGCAAAGTTATATTTCGCATAAAAAGGTAAAACCACAATTTATTATGAACTTGGGCTTCGCCATCGTTGTTGATAAGCAGATGCACAGTGGTACTTTTAAAAAGAATATCCATTCAAAGGAAGAAGACATTCCTATGTATCAGCACTGGATTGTATGATATTATTCAATTACCTCTATGAGAGAACCTATGAAGAAATGAGGACATTTAATGAATGACTAATTTTGGTCTATATTCTATAGTGAGTGAAGCTCACGAGAGAGAGAACAGCCATGTTGAAATTCATATACTTTGTATTTATCGAGTGAGAAAAAGGGATGCCTGTACTATCGCTCGATGAACCAAGAGATCACTGCTACATGTGAGAACCCATGTCTGGGATTCCTATATTATGAAATATATATATATTGAACTTTACGTGAAGGAATATTCGCTAGACGAGGTTAGGTCTAGGAGCCTTCCTATGTATCGGTTATGGTCTGACGTGCCCAGTCAGTAAAGCCAGATGATTTACATGATGGAACGCTGAATGCTTATTTACGAATGCTCCATTATACTGTCTATGTCGACATTTGTTCCTGTAACCATACACGTACTGTCCAAGTGTGCGTCCCATTAAATGTTATAAAAAGACCACCGTAGTTCCAGTACTTCTTGAATTCGAACAGTGTGAGTATGAGTGATGTACTACCAACCTGTCAACTCTATCGAATCATTCTACCATTCGCGTACTGACATTCAGATACACACTCATTGTTTACACTCACATTCTTGCCGGAGCCTCATCATGTTCCAGGACAAGATGACCTGTATGACCAAAACTGTGCTGGGTTTGATGAGTTGACAATCGTTACACTTTACTACACCAGTCCCAACATCTACATTTATCCACTGGTGGACATTCACATCATTTAGCAAATAAAGCATGATTCAACAACTAGTAGCCAGTATGAGTTAACAACTACACAAAGAAAGAGTATTAACAACGGTGAATATCGAATTGTACTCAAATACATTCAGTCAGACTCAAAAGATACCACTGTTCTTCTTGAACTTTTGGGCGGATGTTATTATGAAGTAATATAACTGGGAACATCGAATTGTACTCAATACATTCAAATCTATCGTACATCATTCACAAAAGATCCTCAGTTCTCCAAGTCTTGGGCGTATGTTATCCTTTCAATCGTTGACCGGAAACTAACTAATGATTGGTCTTTTTGTTAACAGTCAGTTAATTTAATCTCCAAACCAACTTACTTTAAAATCTCTCTACCAAATTTATTATTACCAAGGGACGCTGACCAATCATAGTTCCAGTTTATGGACTTTCTGGTATATCTTGTATGAAAATCCACACATGTTTTAATGACATCATGGACTCATGAGTACCATGGCAAATGATGTCATTAGTTTGTGACTAGTGTGAGTACTAGCTAGCCTATACAAGTACATAGTGTATCTGACTTGCTAAAGTACATTCTATCCTAAGGGTGGCGTAGTTGGCCACACGGCCACACACCATTCTCTACTCACACACATGTACACACGTCATGTATATAATAATAATAATAATAATAATAGCCCCTTCAGTCATAACTGACTATGGGAATGCGCCCCTGAGGTGGCAGCCCTCAGCTGCTAATTTTCCTGGTGCTCCTTTCGACGTTTTCTCCTCACCTCTGCTTCTTGTGTGAGCCTCTCTTCGCCCAATCTGAGATGGTGCCGTAAATAGCATCGCCACTTAGTGCGATCGGCAGCTTCATCCTCCCATGTTGCTGGATCCATGTCCAGTGCCCTCATATCTCTCTTGCACACATCTTTGAACCTCAGCTGTGGTCGCCCAACTGTTCTCTTGCCATCTGCTAATTGTCCGTAGAAGATATCTTTTGGGATGCGACCATCTTCCATGCGGCGAACATGGCCAAGCCAGCGAAGTCTGCGCTGTCTAAGCAGCGTATACATACTTTGAAGGCCAGCACGTGACAACACCTCGACATTTGTCACTTTATCTTTCCACGAGATGCCGAGGATGCGGCGTAGACACCGCAAATGGAAGGTATTGAGCCTTCTTTCTTGCTTAGCATAGGTCGTCCAGGTCTCGCTGCCATATAGGAGTGTGCTGGTGACGCAGGCATTATATACCGCAGCTTTGGTCTTCATTGTGAGTTTAGAGTTTCCCCAAACACGCGATGTGAGGCGGGCAAAGGTAGCTGCAGCTTTGCCAATGCGGCTGTCGATTTCTGTATCCAGTGAGAGTTTGTCATTGATGGTAGACCCTAGGTATGTGAAGTGGTGCACCACTGCCAATTCATAGTTATCGATAGTGATAACTGGTGCAGCACGAACATCCTGACTCAGCACATTCGTTTTCTTTAGACTTATTGTGAGGCCAAAGTCCTTGCATGCTTGAGTGAAGCGATTCATCAAGCTCTGAAGCTCCTGTTGGCTTTGAGTGACGACTGCAGCATCATCAGCGAACAAAAAGTCTCTTATAGTGACCCTTCTGATTTTTGTTTTTGCCTTCAGCCTTGAAAGATTAAACAGACGGCCATCTGACCTAGTGTGAAGGCATATTCCTTCAGTTGCATCTCTGAATGCATGTTTCAAGAGTAAGGCAAAGAAGATTCCGAAGAGGGTCGGAGCCAGAACACAGCCTTGTTTAACGCCACTTCGTATATCAAAGGGCTGTGACGTGCTTCCAGCATATTGGACTGTTCCCTTCATGTCGTCATGGAATGACTTTATCATTTCCAGCATTTTAGAAGGGCAGCCTATTTTCAGGAGGATTTTAAAGAGTCCATCCCTACTAACCAGGTCGAATGCTTTTGTGAGGTCTATAAAGGCGATATATAATGGTCTTTTCTGCTCTCTTGATTTTTCCTGAAGCTGGCGGAGAGAGAAGATCATGTCTGTTGTTGATCTGCCAGCTCGGAATCCACACTGTGCCTCTGGATATATGCGCTCAGCTAACTTGTGTAGTCGCATTAAGATGACTTTGGCAAAAACCTTACCAACAATACTAAGAAGAGAGATGCCTCTGTAGTTATTGCAATCACTTCTGTCTCCTTTATTTTTATACAGTGTTACAATCTTGGCATCTCGCATGTCTTGAGGAATAGTTGTCTCTTCCCAGCACTGGCACAGCATCCTATGCAGGGGATGTAATAGCGTGCTCTTACAGCATTTGATTAAATGAGGAGGAATCCCATCACTGCCTGGTGCTTTGCCAGAGGCCAAGCTATCAATGGTCTTACTGAGTTCCTCTAATGTTGGTTCGGCATCCAGCTTCTCCATAGTTGGCAGACTATTGACAGCATCAAGGGCTGCAGGCGTAACGGTATTGTCTCTAGCGTAAAGCTCAGAGTAGTGCTCGACCCACCTCTCCATCTGCTTACCCTTATCGGTTAGCTTCTCTCCGCTGATGGTTTTTATCGGTGCCGTCTTACTTTTATGGGGGCCAAGTGCTTTCTTTATACCGTCATACATTTGTCTAATGTTGCCTGTTTGCGCTGCGATCTGGATGCTCTCACTGAGCTGGAGCCAATAGTCATTTGCACAGCGTCAAGCAGTTTGTTGAACTTTGCATCTCGTAGCCCTCAGGATCTGTAGGGTTCTGGCACTCGGTGATTGTTTGTATTCATTCATAGCACTGCGCTTAGCTTCAATAACAGGTGCCATCACATCTGATGAAGCGTCAAACCAGTCATTTGACTTTGCTGTTTTCTTACCAAAGGTGGCAAGTGCAGTACTTTGAATGGTGTTCCGTAGATGCTCCCAGTTCTCTGTAATAGTATCACCATGCTGAGGGCTACTGAGCACTTTCTTGAAGGTCGCAGTGAATTGAGCGGTCATGAAAGGGTCTGACATCTTGCTGGTATCAATGCGTGGTTTCCCTTCATGTCTGACACGATAGAGTTTTCTTGGTTGTGCTCTGATTTTGCAGCAAACCAAGGAGTGATCTGTGTCACAGTCTGCACCATGGTATGAGCGCGTGGAGAGCACAGACCTGAGGAGTGGCCTTCTGACGAGAATCAGGTCAAGTTGGTGTCAGTGCTTGGATCGTGGGTGTCTCCATGACACCTTATGCTGGGGTTTTGTCTGAAAGTAGGTGTTGGTCACGCAGAGGTCATGGTGGACGCACAACTCTAAGAGCCGTTGTCCATTTTCATTCATCTTGCCAATACCAAACCTGCCCAGACATGAAGGCCATGAAACATTATCGGCACCCACTCTAGCGTTAAAGTCACCAAGGAGAACAAGCTGTTCTTGCCTAGGTATGCTTTTGATTACTGCTGCTAGATTCTCGTAGAACTCATCTTTAGCTTCTGAGGCAGAGTACAGAGTAGGAGCATACACACTGACAAGGGTGATGGGACCTGTGCTAGTTTGCAGGCGGAGCGTTAACAGGCGTTCTGATCCATTCTCGCCTGGTTCAACCATGTTAGTTAGCGATTTTTTGACCGCAAAACCTACTCCGTGTTCTCTAGCTTTATCAAGATCTTTCCCTTGCCAATAAAATGTGTAGTCCTTCTCGCTCACCATTCCAGAGCCCACCAGGCGCGTTTCCTGAAGTGCAGCTATATCCACCTGAAGTCGTTTAAGCTCATAATTAATTATGGCTGTCTTCCTTACATCGTTTACATCCTGTAGGTTTTCGGATAGTCCAGTCAACATAGTCCGGACGTTCCAGCATCCCAATCTGAGAGTTTGCTTATTTCTATTTTTTCGATAATTGCTTGGTGCAAAATTTTCTGTCCACAGTTCGGGTTTGACCCTAATCCCCATGCACCCAATGGAGAAAGCAGACAGTGGCGGGACAACAACTTATTGACTGGGGGCTGTCCAGCTTGAAGCGGGCGGTAGCTGTCCAGTGAGATCCTAGAACCTCTCCCACTGTCGGAAGTAGCCCCTGGCGCCATGCCCTACGCCAATTGGACAAAATGCTTATAACCGGTAACTGCTACTTCCCGTGTTTTGCCGACACCTATAGGGTGAAGCTGGAGTGTCCTCTCCAGGGCGCGAGCTTGGGCACAGTTATATGGAGATCAAGCTGTTGCCCATGCAGCATGTTCCCCCTCTCCACACAGCCGGTAGATCCAAAGGAACGGCAGTAGCCGATACAGTTTGGTACCAGCCATGTCGCAGGAGTTGCCAGAATAATGTCGAATCGACATTAGACTGCCTTAGGGACTCCGACTCCGGATTTATCCTCAGGGTTTACTCCCGAAGCCAATTCCACAAATGGATATTCCCGCAAGGCAGCGGTGGTTTGAATTCAGAGTTCCTTCTCTTAGATAAGCTACCAACCAAGGATCACGAGCCCTATCTGCCCGAAGCTGCTGGTTTTAAGGCGCCAGTCGCTCGCCTTTGCCCCTTCTCCCGTCAGTGGAAACAGTTCCGCCGGGCTCAAATTGAGCCACACGTGAAGGCCGGGAGCTGGACTTGGTTGTCAGAGGCTGTTTGAGGCGCGTGCCATAGAAGTATTTTATCTGCAGTATCATGTATATCATGACAGATGTATTAGAATATATATGCAGTGGAGACATTTTTGGCATATAAAAATATACGGTACTGTATATATATATATATATATATATATATATATATATATATATATATATATATATATATATATATATATATATATATATATATAGTGGATATTAGATTGGAATAGCGTGTATGCCTTCACATGTCGGCGTAGAAGGAAATTAAAAAGGTAGATAATGATGTCAATTACAGAAACTACGAATCAAGTAAATATAGGTTTAGGAGAACCTAGGCACACATTATAATTAGAAGAATAATAGTAGTGTGATAGGGCGGGCGAGATGATGATGATGCTATTGTGATATGTGATCACTTTCTTGCACACTCTCAACCGACCCGATTAACAATAAAACTCTTGATTCTAAGGCAGGGGCTGTATTTATTCATACAACCCTGCCAGTGACAACAAGCACATGAAGCAAACATTAAACAAATAAAACAGAGCAAACAAAACACCCAGGCAGTGCTCAATTGCAAATCTTGAAACGCAAACAAATCATCGACTAGTTAAAATCATAATACTTAAATAACGAGAAACGATACTCTCACTTGCCAAACAGTCCTTCCACGCCCCCTGACACACTCAATTATCACACATACACACACACACACACACACTCATGCACGTCGTCTAATGAGACTAGTATGGTGTTGTGCATGAGGCTGGCAATCTCACCATGTAACACAGATTGCTACCGAATCCACTACTGCAAGAGCATCTGAATGCTTTGTGAGAGCTTCATGTGGATGCCAGCCACATTGGTGGCCCCATGCTCCATAAGGAGCGAGAAGAGAAATATATATCTCCAAGTGACCCCACGTGCTCTCACAAACCATTCTACACATCTTCTTCTTTGATCCTTAGCCGCCGACCATCAAAGCAGTCAGTGGCCATTACGCCTGGTGGCGTCTTGTAGGGCAACAACAAATTGATTCCACTTTGCTCGGTCGGAGGCCATCCTTCGTACAGTGCCCCAACTCTGGTTCATTCTTTGCATCTCAGCCTCCACAATCCTACGCCAAGTTGTTTTTGGTCGGCCTCTGTTTCGTTTTCCTTCAGGGGTCCATAGCATAGCTGTTCTTGTGATGGCATCGGGGTCTCTTCTGAGGACATGGCCAACCCAGCTCCAGTGTCTGCCAGCAATGATGGTGTGCATGTCGTCTTGCTTGCTCTGAGTAAGCAGATCTTGGTTAGTGATGGTATTCGGCTAAAAGATTCTATGAATTTTTCTTAGGCATGTTGTGTGAAAAGAGGACAATTTCGACATTTCATTCTCTGTGACTCTCCAGCTCTTCGCGCCATAGAGAAGCACAGAAAGCACACAGCTCTGATATAATCCTAATTTTGTGCTTGTGCTATACTGAGAGGACTTCCAGATGAGCAAGATGATGGAATGTTAAATGGTTAGTGAGCAAGATGATGAAATTTTGAATGGTTAGTGAGCAAGATGATGAAATCTTAAATGGTTAGTGAGCAAGATGATGGATTGTTAAATGACAAGTGAACAAGATAATTAAATGTTAAATGGTAAGTGAGCAAGATGATTGATAAAGTCCTTCTTTATTCCAGTTAATGATATCCACCAAAAAATAGACATAAGTGGATGGAAGCAGACATCATCATCATCAGTTGATAAGATCTCTATGGTGTTGTTTGCTCCACTGTAGTGTATGGAATGTCAACTTGACCTACGCAGTGGTGTGTAGACATGGATTGAGTGTATAATGTGCGAATGATAATAAGGGTTCGTGGTGTTGACAAATGTTCTTTTCTCACACTCATGTATGGCTGGAAGTCATCGACACCAACGACTGTGTACCTTTACTAAAGTTTAATTGGACGTACACACTCGACAGCACAGATAGTGACAAATCACAGGTTGGCATAATACATCATGGTACAGTGGATAAATGGTCTTGCAATGTTACATGGGCACTCATGTAGAATAATAGTATAAAGGACTGTCAGTAGCCAAGCCCTCAGTATCGCCCATACATATATATCATCTGACTTCACTGACTGAGCACGTCAGCTTATAAACAATATTTCAGAAGGCTTCTAAACCTAATCTCGTTTAGCGACGATTCTCCAACATAATGTTCAGCACATATTTTTCCATATAATAATATTGAACCGCAAATAACGGGTTCTCATGTGTAGCAGTGATCTCTGGACTAAACAAGCGATAATATGGGCATCCCTTTTCTCTTCTTGAAAGTCACTACATGTTTGGTTCCAAGATGGCTTCACTCGTGAGCTGTCACTCACGTTTGGATACAGATAATGAATCTGTCCTAAAGTTAGTCATTCATAAAACATTTCATTGCACTGTAGATTTGATCATGAACAATTGACTGCATTCTACAGGATATAGTGCTGCTAGGAATCGAAGTCGTTTTCATCGAGTCAAATATATTCTCTTAGACATTCAAATCGTACCTATCGAAAATGGTGGCTTCGAACGAGAGAGTTCACAAGAGTATCTTTTATTACCTTGGTATCAGAAATATGATTCTGCCATTCCTTGGCAATACGAATAAACACTGGGGTAAAGCATACACGATAGGTCTAGACGACTATCACTTTCCCCACAAATACTGAGATCACTTTTTCCCCGGCGACAAGCCGACATAGAAAACACAGTCCCTATCAGGACGAAGCCAAATCACACCACCCACTAGCGACACATCCGCCGAATAGCCTTTGACCTCTTTAGAGACAACAGAACATATAGTTCGACTTAGATATGTAAAGATATACAGATATAAGACAGACTCGTCCTACTCAGACAAACAATACACATAAATTCAGGCCATAGATATTCTGAAGCAAGAACAATCTATTATTACCCAAACAACGAATAAATCGCAGTAAAAATGGATTCATCCGCGGAGTTCGATCGAAGAGACGGCACAACTTTCAAGGGAAGTAACTCAATAATGACTTTCCCTTAAGCACTAAAAAATTACCTATTTTGTTTACAAAATATTTGCGAACATAACAAGTATACTAATGTATAATATTGTAAGATATCAAAGACTGCACGTAACAATGATGATATGTTAAATGGCAAGTGAGAAAGATGATGAAATGTTAAATGGTTAGTGAGCAAGATGATTATATGTTAAATGGTTAGTGAGCAAGACGATGAAATGTTAAATGGTTAGTAAGCAAGATGATGGAATGTTAAATGGTTAGTGAGCAAGAAGATGAAATCTTAATAGGTTAGTGAGCAAGATGATGGAATGTTAAATGGTTACTGAGCAAGATGATGAAATGTTAAATGGTTAGTGAGCAAGATGATGGAATGTTAAATGGTTAGTGAGCAAGATGTTGAAATCTTAAATGGTTATTGAGGAAGACGATGACATTTTAAATGGGTGATGAGCAAGACGATGAATTGTTAAATGTTTAATGAGCATAATGATGATAGATAGATTAAATGGTTACTGAGCAAGATGACGAAATGTTAAATGATTAGTGAGCAAGATGACAACATTTTTAGTGGTTAGTGAGCGAGATGATAAAATGATAAACGGTTAGTGATCTAGATGATGATGGGTTAAACGGTTAATGAGCCAGATGATGATAGGTTAATGGCTTGTGAGCGAAGCGACGATATGTAAATGGTTAATGAGGAAGATTATGAAATGCGAATTAGCTAGTGAGCAAGATGATGATAGGTTAAATAATTAGTGAGAAGATGATGAAATATTACATGGATAGTATGCAAGATGATGAAAAGTTAAATAGCTAGTGAGGAAGATGATGAAATGGTAAATGATCAATGAGCAAGATGATGAAATGTTAAATAGTTAGTGAACAAGATGATGAAATGTTAAATGGTTAGTAAGAGAGATGTTGAAATGTTAAATCGTTAATGAGCAAGATTATGAAATGTTAAATGGTTTGTGAGAAAGATGATAATATGTAATGGTTAGTGAGCGAGAAGATGATATATTAAATATTTAATGACCAAGATCATGATAGGTTAAATGGTTAATGAGCAAGATGCTGATATGTTAAGTTGTTGGTGAACATGATGCTCATTTCTTAAAGTTTATTGAGCAAGATGATGAAATGTTAAATTGTTAGTGAGTAAGATGATGACCTGTTAAATGGTTTCTGAGCACGATCATGAAAGGTTAATGGTTAGTGAGCAAGATGACGATAGATGCTCATTTCTTTAAAGTTTAGTTGAGCAAGATGATGAAAATGTTAAATGCTAAAATAATATTTATCGCCTAATTTTCGATTAGTTGTGGTGTGTTATATTTGATAGTCGTGTATTATATTTGATAGTTGTGTGCCATATCTGTGTTTTCGTGCCTAATAGAGCAGTAATCGCATGTGTTATTTGCGTGGCACAATTAATACGCGCAGCGGATTAAGTTGAGTGATTGGCCTAGTGCCTATATAAAGAATGCGATAGCCAGCAGCGGCCTTTTAAGTATCAGTCCAGACAAGAGAAAACGAAGATACTATGCGCTCTGTGTGGGTAGCAGAAGAACAAACACATGACACGTGAGTTTGATTTAAAAGCAGATTAGCTTATTTCCTAGTGAAATTACCATTATTTCCCCGTAGCTTTAGAATTATATTGAGCGTGTCTGTTTTAATGTTTAAGGAAATAAATAGAGTGATGTGTTTCCAGAACCTTATAATTTAGTCTTGAAATATAAATGAGTGAAAATAATGTGTGCGTAGATTTTTACTAGTGCTAAGTCCAGATTGCGGCTGCAATAGTTAAGTATCAAGTATTTCATCCATCAGATCGGGCAATTTTAGTAGGAGAGTATTTCATACATGGAACTGGACAGAGAAGCGAGCTATTTCTGTAATTTACATAATATTAACTGTTATCAAGATGGCAGCCACGTGTTCATGAAAGGCGGCGCGTCACTATGCATGTCTGCATTTAACACTCTTTGTTATGTTGTGTGAATTGACACGTGGGTTAAGGTAATTTTATTCAGTAATGGAAGAGATAGTTTTCGTGCTAAATCTCCTTTATGTGATAAATTTAGCTCTAGTTGTTAAGTCAAGAGTAATTTTATCTTGTTCTTTAATGTCAGAGTAATTAAGTGTATTTTACAATCATTGATCATAATGCTACGGTAGTGGATTACATTGAGGTGAGAATGGTCATTTAGATTTCTGGAGAGCGCGAGGCCACTCCTTGTACGTAAGGCACGTTGAGACAGGTGTTTCTCTGTTTGCTCCTAGCGGAGCATGGAAACACCAATGCGGCTGGTGTCCATTACAGGCCCACAAGAAGCATTGTTATGCTATTGTAGTGGTTTTTTCGGTAACGATGTGTTTCTTATGATGAGTTCCCGATCTCATCAGGGGTCATATACGACACGCTTGTTGCCAGGCGCACCAGTCTTCACTTACGACATGTTCAGATGCAGTAATGAATATTGAGATGGATCAGTTGCGAGGTAGTGGTTTATGCCAATTAAGGAGAGTATTGGTTGTACATATTGTTTAATTCTATTTGATACATATTTTACTATTATTTAATTATTGTTATGTGTAGAATGGTTTGTGAGACCACGTGGGCTCATTTGGAGATATATATTTCTCTTCTCCGCTCCTGAGGGAGCATGAGGCCACCAGTGTGGTTTGCCTCCGCATGAAGTATTCATATGTGATAAGTGCAGATGTGATGAAAGGGAAATGATCTTGGGAAATACGTGTTGAGTAGAGTTAATTTTGGGTTAGAGTACTTGCTTACAGATTGGTATGGATTTGTTTAAAGATATCTCCTCTTGGTTTCGTGGAAGACAGTATGTCAGATAGCAGGTGAACTCTGGTCATAATGAACTGTTTCTGTACTGGTTTTAAGTGATGTGTGAATAGCTCTCGCGGCTAGTGTCCGCAGGGATTTTTGAGAGCAGTGTTAAGAGAACGGTAGATTCTCGTGACTGTGTGAAACGGGGTGTGTTCCCGTGGGTTCAGTGTGTGCAGGGTTTTTGACTGAGGTGGTCAGCCCTAAGGTGTTTTTTGGATAATGTATGCCTGCGCGGGGCTATAGAGATTTTGTAGGCCTTGATTATTATATATCTGCCGTAGATGCAGTATTTGTGCACTGATGTGAAGTATAGAGATTTTGTAGGCCTTGATTATTATATATCTGCCGTAGATGCAGTATTTGTGCACTGATGTGAAGTATAGAGATTTTGTAGGCCTTGATTATTATATATCTGCCGTAGATGCAGTATTTGTGCACTGATGTGAAGTATAGAGATTTTGTAGGCCTTGATTATTATATATCTGCCGTAGATGCAGTATTTGTGCACTGATGTGAAGTATAGAGATTTTGTAGGCCTTGATTATTATATATCTGCCGTAGATGCAGTATTTGTGCACTGATGTGAAGTATAGAGATTTTGTAGGCCTTGATTATTATATATCTGCCGTAGATGCAGTATTTGTGCACTGATGTGAAGTATAGAGATTTTGTAGGCCTTGATTATTATATATCTGCCGTAGATGCAGTATTTGTGCACTGATGTGAAGTATAGAGATTTTGTAGGCCTTGATTATTATATATCTGCCGTAGATGCAGTATTTGTGCACTGATGTGAGGAGTAGAGATTTTGTAGGCCAGGATGTGTATGGGCCGTATGTTAACTGCATTATGAAGATTCATGTTTCGATGTAACTGTATTCGTCTAGATCTACGTGATGTTATAATTGTAATAAACCATGATTAAAAAACATCAGACGTTACACCATTCCATGACTTGGTGTGTACGCTACTGTGAGTGACTGTCCCAAAACACACTCACCGTCTTCACCATAAAGACATCCACCATAATTATCTACAGATATAACATTTGGTGGACCAAATCAACGGGTCGTAACACCCACATTACATTCGCGTGACAAGAGAGGAAATTAGGTCAGATTCTGGACCAGTCATTACAAGTGGGAACACTGAACTGTGTTATGTTTGGCTCTGTGTGGGCGTGGCTTAATTTAACTGTACACAGGTATCAGCTGACTGCGCATATCCATCCTCATATCTTGGCGTGTGTAGCAACTAAACTAACTTTATCAGTTGGTTTCGATATCAAATAGCTGTTATCTGATAGCGACATTGATGCCATAATTGTTACAGTGCTTGTTCCAGTCTTTCCATATGCAGATTCAACTATAGGTGCAGTATTTTGGAGAGTTCGTCTGCACGTATGATCCGGAGGATATGAGACCTGTATTAGAGTATCTGTTTCAGGAAGGGACAGATTGTCAGAGATTAAAAAGCCCAGAGCTTGAGTCACATGTTATGGACAGGTTTTTGGTTTGTGCATCAAGAGCTCTAAGAGAGTTTGCTGAGGAGAATTTTCAGTCTCATCCTCATTTAATGATGGCTAAAGAGTTAGCGCATTTGCTACTTTGGGAATTTCGTGGATTTGTGTGCAACTATGTTAATGTTAAACACGATCACATAAGGAAGGGAATACAAAAGATGATTCAATACGGCATTTCTGATGATCAGGAGAAGGAGTTAAAAGAGAAGAAGCAAATAGGAGATATAAAACAAAGTACACAGGAGCTAAGGGAAAGTTGCTTAAAAAGTACTACTGAAGTGAATAAGCTACAGGAAAAAGTAACTAAACTTACAGGTGATTTATGTAAATCTAATTCTGAGCTTGCTTGTGTTCGAGCAAAATTAGACTCGGCATTAGGCAAAATTAAAGAGATGGAAGCTCAGATGGGGAAAAAAAATGGCGAAGTTAGAAATCTAACTCAAAAAGTTCAAGAGAAGACGGAGATTTCTGGGAAATTAGAAGTTCAGATTAAGAAATATGAGAAGTTGTGTAATGAAACACTTATTGATCTGTTAAGTGACGATGAGATTTGTGGTCGCCAAATTAAAGAAAAGGATACTATATCCCTAGAGAAGGTTGATAGGCTTACGAATAGTCATGTTATTGAGATTGAGAGGGTTGATAAAGAGAGAGTGAAAGAATTAATGATGGAGAAAGACAAATTGATTAAGATTGAAAATTTGCTAGCAGAGGAAAGCTGCAAGGTCTTAAAAGCTGATAGTTTAAACAAGAGATTAAGTGAACAGATTGCACTTAGAGACATTGAGATTGCAGAAGCAAGAAGAAGAATATATGGTCTGCTTGACGTAGTCTTGAATAGCAATATGTGGTCTTCTGTCAATGGTGACAGGGATAGACAGAAAGTTTCTTATCATCAGAACACTAAAGCAAAAAGCCAGCCTTCTACACTTTTTGCGGATTCTACGGTCAAGAATGGTGGACATAGATCTTTCCGTGGGAGATATAACTTCTCACGCAATACAGATGATTCCAATGATAATGATTGCTGGCGGCAGAATAACAAAGGAAAATCTACAGTAATATCCAGTCCTGTAGATAAGGAAAGAAACAGTGCTAAATCTCAAGTCAGTGTGTTAAAAACCAACAGCGTATTTATTGACAGATCTGATAAATTAGTAACAAGTAACAAACATACTACTGCTTGTTCCATGAAGGAAGCAAATGTTGTGAAAAAAAATAAAGAGATTGTCAAACCTTCTAGTCATACCCAGTCAAGGCAGTGTGACTCATTTTTTAAACACATTGCCACAAGCAAAGAAAAAAATAGTTTTGTTAGGAGACATAACCCTAAGGTTATAAAGTACCAAGGGAGTTCATCCTACGGTAACGTTTCTTCTCCTAAAAACAAGAAAAAATGTGACAGATCTCAACATTGTGATTCTAAAAGTTTTGAAAACTATAGCAGAAGTAATTATATGAAAGTTCATCAGTCTAGTAATAATTTTTCTGCTAAAAAGCCAGTTCTATCTGATGGACATTGTTATCTGGGAAGAAGTATTAAGAATAACTATTGTAACTGGGATTTAAATCAGTACAACGGTGTTGATAGAGCAAATAACAATGCTCTCAAAAGAAATTATACAGATCGCAACCAGGTTAACTGTGCTCCACATAAGAGCAAGATTATTAGCAATCAGAGTAATAGGAACGGTAATAGGTTCTTAAATGCTTTTGCTTGTCATGCTGATAGATTTGAGAGATCATCTCGGTCTTGTGAAGGTAGTAAATTTTTTTCAGCCTACCGCACTGACAACTGTGAATTATAGGTCAAGTTGTCTCTATGTTGTCTGCTATGTGACGAGAGTTGTTGACATCGCAGGAGGGCCACAACCTTACACCACGGAGTTCGGGTAATTGTAAAGTGAATTTTCCGTGTTTCACTCATAATCTTACCATGGATTAAAATAGATATTTTCATTTGTATTGTCTCACAGCGAGCGACTTTGCGAGGGGAATCACCATTCTAATTTTACATTACCTGGGAGAGATGTAGATCACTGTGTACCATTTATCCATTCAAGCGAGCCTAGACAGTACGTTAACCCACCGTGTCATGATGTCACCTTGCGTGTTGATGAGATGTTCGCAAGACCTCGAAGGAATTTTTTTTTTTGTTTTTTTTCAAAGGTCCTGTTTATTTTTTGTTCTGTTTACAAACACTGAATGTTATTGTATTCTTTAGTATAGAACTTTATATGTTGTTAATGAAATATTATGTAATCTTTGTAACATTTGATTGCCATAATTATTTGTTGGTTGTTACTTATATGACTGTATTTTAATTATGCATTAAATAATTTCTATGCACAAACTTATTTACTGAGACAATGTAATAGTCATTTTCATAGATAGTCCTGAGTGTTTTTATGCACTACTTAAAATTTTGGTTTTGTTTTTCATCATGGGTTTGATACCATGTTTAGTTAACATATTTATATACAGATTATTTGAATTAATTGTTTAGTGAAAGGTAATTTTAAACATAACTTGTATGTATTATTAATGATTTTTCGTTGAAGTTAAGGACGTATTCTGAAACTTGGTTTCCATTTTTTCTCAATTATGACATTTGATAATTTAAACGATTCGATTTTTTTGTCAGCTAGAATTAACTTAAATTTCCTATTAAATTAAGTGGGTAGAATTAACAGCGACGGCTGATACTCTTGTTCATTTAAAGAATTTAAATATCTGATTATAATACATAGTTAAGATAAAATAATATTACACTTATATATATTTATAACTTTGTAAGCAGTTCAACAGTTTATTACCCAATGTGACGTTTCTTTGATGTATTTTTTTTTTAAAAAGAAGAGAAAAAAAAAACTTACACGTTTTGATGTGTGTCTATTTAAAGATAAGATTATTTTTATGTTACTCAGCTAATTTAATTGTTAGTTATTAATTATAGCTACATATTACTTAGAAATAAAAATACTATTTTTATTTAACCTAAAGAGAAGAAACATTTTTTGTATTGTAAATTTTTGGAAAATGTGTTTTGAACATTGTGATATTTATTTTTTTCTGCGCCAGCGCTAGATTGTATGTTAGGGTTACTATTATGTAGTGACATTAATTCTTTGAAAATGTTGTGATGTTTGGATGTATTTTTTGGTTGTTAGCGCTTGACTATGCGTCAATGCGAAACTTGTGTTAGCGTTAATATTTTTTGTTTGGGTGATATTTGATGTAATTTATTTTTAGTTATGTATAAGTTTATAATTTAGTTAAATTACTTATTATGCTGTGCTTGTCATAAGCTTTCTTTTTTGTGTTAGTATATAAATATACTTTAGCATTTTTGTATTTTACAATACGTTGTTACATTTAGATAGTTATTGTTAGGTGTTGTTACCAACTTTCTTTACATTTGCATCTTTACTTTCATCTCTCTTTGTTGACTATTCGTCATTTCTTTACATCTTGTCTGTTGTCTTTTCAATATTGTCTGATATTTTGTTTATGCTTCCGTGTTTCATCTTTGATGTAATTCATACTTCTTGTATACTTTTTTCGTGTTACGCTATTTATACTTTCATTCTTTGTAGTGTTAAGTTAATTATATGACTTTAGATAATGTAATTGGTTCTTATAATTCTATTTGTTTTACATGTATGGAATTGTTGTCTTCATTGTCATCTTATGATTCTATTTGATTCTTATCATATTCCCATTTCATATTTTGTCTTTTCTCGTATGATAATTTATTTTCTGTTTAGTTTGTACTATGTATACTTAACTTGGGTTTTGTATTAGATTAATTTTTATTTTGGTATGTTTGAATGATTATGTTGGATGATTTAGTCGTTATCTTACATTTATTGATGATATTTTTGTAGATGTGCTATGTTCTCTTGTCATAGGTATATTTTTGTAGGTAATTGATAGAACTTCATTAATTTTTAAAAAAAATTTTTGGGAATTAATTTAAGAGATATTTGATATAACTTCATTGACCGTTAAATTTTTGGTAGTTAATTTTTGTACGTATTTGATATAACTTCATTGACCGTTAAATTTTTGGGAGTTAATTTTCAACAAAAAAAAAATGATATAATCATTTTTTTTTTCCCTGGGAGTGTGGCAAACTGATAAGTGCAGATGTGATGAAAGGGAAATGATCTTGGGAAATACGTGTTGAGTAGAGTTAATTTTGGGTTAGAGTACTTGCTTACAGATTGGTATGGATTTGTTTAAAGATATCTCCTCTTGGTTTCGTGGAAGACAGTATGTCAGATAGCAGGTGAACTCTGGTCATAATGAACTGTTTCTGTACTGGTTTTTGAGTGATGTGTGAATAGCTCTCGCGGCTAGTGTCCGCAGGGATTTTTGAGAGCAGTGTTAAGAGAACAGTAGATTCTCGTGACTGTGTGAACGGGGTGTGTTCCCGTGGGTTCAGTGTGTGCAGGGTTTTTGACTGAGGTGGTCAGCCCTAAGGTGTTTTTTTGGATAATGTATGCCTGCGCAGGGCTATAGAGATTTTGTAGGCCTTGATTATTATATATCTGCCGTAGATGCAGTATTTGTGCACTGATGTGAAGTATAGAGATTTTGTAGGCCTTGATTATTATATATATCTGCCGTAGATGCAGTATTTGTGCACTGATGTGAAGTATAGAGATTTTGTAGGCCTTGATTATTATATATCTGCCGTAGATGCAGTATTTGTGCACTGATGTGAAGTATAGAGATTTTGTAGGCCTTGATTATTATATATCTGCCGTAGATGCAGTATTTGTGCACTGATGTGAAGTATAGAGATTTTGTAGGCCTTGATTATTATATATCTGCCGTAGATGCAGTATTTGTGCACTGATGTGAAGTATAGAGAATTTGTAGGCCTTGATTATTATATATCTGCCGTAGATGCAGTATTTGTGCACTGATGGGAAGTATAGAGATTTTGTAGGCCTTGATTATTATATATCTGCCGTAGATGCAGTATTTGTGCACTGATGTGAAGTATAGAGATTTTGTAGGCCTTGATTATTATATATCTGCCGTAGATGCAGTATTTGTGCACTGATGTGAAGTATAGAGATTTTGTAGGCCTTGATTATTATATATCTGCCGTAGATGCAGTATTTGTGCACTGATGTGAAGTATAGAGATTTTGTAGGCCTTGTTTGTTATATATCTGCCGTAGATGCAGTATTTGTGCACTGATGTGAAGTATAGAGATTTTGTAGGCCTTGATTATTATATATATCTGCCGTAGATGCAGTATTTGTGCACTGATGTGAAGTATAGAGATTTTGTAGGCCTTGATTATTATATATCTGCCGTAGATGCAGTATTTGTGCACTGATGTGAAGTATAGAGATTTTGTAGGCCTTGATTATTATATATCTGCCGTAGATGCAGTATTTGTGCACTGATGTGAGGAGTAGAGATTTTGTAGGCCAGGATGTGTATGGGCCGTATGTTAACTGCATTATGAAGATTCATGTTTCGATGTAACTGTATTCGTCTAGATCTACGTGATGTTATAATTGTAATAAACCATGGTTAAAAAAAACATCAGACGTTACACCATTCCATGACTTGGTGTGTAGTGGCGGTAGCGTTAGAGTATCATTATTTAACTATGATTTTAACCAGTCGTTGCTTTGTTTGCTTCTTCAGATTAGCAATCGAGCACTAGCTGGGTGTTTGTTTGGTGTTTGGTTTGTTGGTTTATTTGTTTAATGTTTGCTTCAGTGTTCCCTTAGTCACTGACAGGGTTGTAAAAATAAATACAGCCCCTGCCTTAAGAATCAGAGTTTTATTGTTGAATCGGGTCGGTTGCGAGTGTGCAAGAGAGTGATCAAATATCACAACATCAGCATCATCATTGGCGCCCACCCTATCACAGGATAAACGGTTAATGAGCAGGATGATGATAGGTAAATGGCTAATGAGCAAGATGACGAAGGGTAAATGGTTAATGAGCAAAATGATGATAGGTTAAATGGTTAGTGAGCAAAACTATGATAGTTTAATGATTAGTGAGCAAGATGAAGATAGGTTAATAGTTAGTTAGCAAGAGGATGATAGGTTAACGGTTAGTGAGCAAGATGATGAAATGTTAAATGGTTAGTGAACAAGATGATGAAATTGTAATTGGTTAGTGAGCAAGAAGATGAAATGTTAAATGGCAAGTGAGCAAGATGATGAGATGTTAAATGGTTAGTGATCAAGATGATGAGATGTTAAATGGCAAGTGAGAAAGATGATGAAATGTTACATGGTTAGTGAGCAAGATGATGAAATGTTAAATGGTTAGTGAGCAAGATGATGAAATCTTAAATGGTTAGTGAGGAAGATGATGAAATGTTAAATGACAAGTGAACAAGATGATTAAATGTTAAATGGTAAGTGAGCAAGATGATGATATGTTAAATGATAAGTGAGCAAGATAATGATATGTTAAATGATTGATGAGCAAGACGATGAAATGTTAAATGGTTAGTGAGTAAGATGATAATAGATTAATGGTTAGTGAGCTAGATGATACTCAGAGCAACCAAGAGAACATGAACACAATCATAGCCGACAGACGCTTTAGTTGATTTGGTCACATCCTTAGAAGAAACCATGATGCTTTTTCAAGAATAGCTATGCTATTTACCCGGAAGAAAAGTGATAGAGAGGCTGGCTAAAAACAACTTGGCGGAGAACTGTGGAGATGCAAAGAATTACCAAGAGCTCGGGTACTGCATGAAGGATGGCCGCCGACCAAGCAAAACGGAAGCAGTTTGGTGCTACCCTACAAGACGCCACCTGGGCGTGATGGCAACTGGCTGCTTTGACAGTGTTACGGTGTTATTTTAAATGACGGCGTCTGCTGGGGTTTACCCATGCGCAACGTTTAGGAGTCATTAATATTTATAGAATATGTCGATATTTTACGGTATAGTGAACGCGAAATATATGCGGAGATTATGACGCATTCGCGTTGGGAAGGTCACGCCGGGTGACTTGGTTACAGGGCCTTTGTTACGCTATCCGTCAAGCAAGAAGGTCGTGTCTTGTATTTCTTCCAAGGAAATAAGGCTGAGTATATAGCCCATATTATATAGATGAATCGATGTAGACTTCAGGGTCAGTTCGGAAATTAATCTAAGCATGAGATTAATTAAATTAAACTAATACTGGAAGGAGAATCGTATTATGATTCAAATTGTAGATGTCAAGAACTCATGTGCTCATTTCTGGCTGTTGACTACAACAGCGCACGTATATAGCCACGATGTTCATCTGACATATTGTTTTGACACGGACGGACATGAATACTATGCATGTAAATTCTAATGAACTATATATGAACTATATATGAACGTGTACCTACGTGAATGTCTTATGTGTGGACTGTAAATAAATTCATGGACTCTGAATTGAGGACTTTATCACATCGATACGTTACAGCTATTTGCTGCATTTGCCAATGTTGATGACTATGCAAATGAAGAACTCTTCTGATAGGAAAAATATGTACCTATAATGATGAGCTCCGAAAGGAACGAATGTATTCTTGGACATTCAACAAATGATTAATCAATATAACGTTGACCCTTACTCCAAGATGATAACCGGACGAAGCACGCATTCGCGATTGAACAAAATACATAACCAGCTCTAAACCAGCTCGGCACTTATCTAAATTCCCGCTCCTTTATCAACTGGCGGCCAGATGTGGCGTGGATAATTTCAAATATTAACGAGTTGAAAGAACTAAATTCCTTTCGATCGAAATGGACATTATTTGCAAATACACCGGTGACGTCATGCCCTTGACGACAGCATGAACGGTTGGAAAAGCCAGCAGCTGACAATGTCCATCGAAAAATTTATTTGAGGCTTTCAAACATCAAATGAAACCTATTGCTGACTTTCTCAATGATACAAACAAGCTCTCGAGTTCGTCGGCGAAGCATATAATGTATGATATTACCGCCAAAACAAGATAAGTCACTGATTTTAAAGGTTAAAATATTTCGTCCTCTTTGTCCAAATAACGCCATGTTCTTTTTTCGTTGTATCCATGTTAAATATTGTTCCTGTCCTTTTCATGTAGCGGGTATGGTTGGGCGGCGGTTCGGAATGAATAAAATGGCTCTCAGGATGCCGATATTCATTCTGAATGTTCCTAAGGCTGTGAATTAATAGCACCTCGCGAAGAAAGCGTCGAATTATCATTATCGGTGATCATTTCGTTCGGACTTGCATTAATTCACTTTGCATGTTAGGTGTATAGTCATGTTATAACTGGTGTTTTCTGGTGTATTTGGTTCTTATTTTTATTCATTTACAGTCTATGTTCGTAATCTATCTTGTTCATTCTGATCTAGCTATCTTTAATTTTATTTAAATGTATTGTATTAACGTCAAATGAGTCCTGTGACGTCATCATTCATAGTACCAAATATGTTCGTTTCCTCAGTTAACCTTCACCCTTCTACATTTCCGGTTAGTACACTTGGTTTTATAATATCATTTATTTTTGTGAAAATGTCACTTTTGTATTGTGCTACTGTTCTGTAATCCTTGGTTAACCCATTGTATTGTTTGTATTCATTTCATCCTTCTATAATTTAATATTAATGCTATAATTTCTTCATTAATAATAGTGTAGATGAATATGATTAAATTTTTATCAGCTTTGATGAGAAATTAGGGAATTTGCACATATTTGCAGTAGTGGTCCTAGAAATGGGCAATGCACTTTATGCCTCATGATTATGGCATAATATATAATGATTAATTATTAAAACTTTATAACATATTAATACATATTTAATATAAATTAGTACACTTTCTCAGTACTATATTGTGAACTTAGTGACAATTAAGACTAATTATTTAGGGATAATACACATAATTATTAAATATTAATATTAAGCGCTTGATATAATTTCAGCAGCTTATATAACTAACTATCATAACTATTTATGATAGATATCAGTGAGTATATATATAATATTTTTACAAAATATTATAGATTGTGGAACTAATACATAACAATACAGGAATATTACAATTTCTTATAATAATTATTCATTCGTTGAGTAATTATAATTATCGACATAGATTCTAGTGGTGATTACAAGACATAAGTAATTGAATACTTAAATAAATTAACGTCAAGATGCTTAACTTAGACTATTTTATTAAAAATGGTAAGGATTTTGGAAAAAAAGGAGAACTTCTCGAGGCTTATGCATTGGCTGAATTTGCAAAATATAAGGCAGAAGAGGAGGAAAGGAAAGCTATTGCTAAGGAAGAAGAAGAAAGAAAGGTGGCAAGAGATGAAATCCTACGGATTGAAGAAGATAATAAATTGAAACGACAAGAAATCATACTACAGCAAGAAATGGAATTGCAACGTCTTAAATTGGAAACAGCAAAACTTAATTCGCAGAGTGCTGCAGCAAACCAAAATGATAATGCTCAATCTCGATCTTCATCCACCCGACTTAAGGGCAATTATTACTTTAAATTACCACCATTCAAATTACACGTGGACGACCTTTCATCGTGGCTGGCGCGCTTTGAGGATATATGTAAGATCAATAACCTTGACAAAACTGCATGGGCACTTAAACTTAAGGAATTTCTGGATGGCGAACCTGCAAGTGCAGCACAAAATATTGATCCTATATTAGCCACAGACTATGAGGCCATTAAGACGTTGTTATTACGTCGTTTCCACTTGAACGAAGAGGCATGTAGATTACGTTTCAAAAGTTTGTTGCCAGATAACAATAAAGATTTCACAGGTTTTATTGCTAACATACGCAATACTTTTAACAGATGGGTTGAACTGGCAGGTGTCAACAAATCTTACGACAAGTTAGTCGATTTGTTGTTGAGGGATAAAGTATTATCTTCTGTCAGCCCACCATTCTTTGCTTATCTGCAAGAAAGAAAACCAGAATCTATTGATGAGTTAGAAAAAATTTCTTTAAATTACTGCACAGCTCATCCGAATGCTAATATTTCTGGCTCGTTGATAAGAGAACCACTTCCTGTAGCCTCCAATATGGCATATCATAATCATAACAAACCTAGAACACACAGTGTGGACAGAGGTAGGTTCAAAGGAAACTATGACATTAATTTTCATAAGGGACAGAATAACTTTAACAATAACTTTATTAGAGGAAGACAACAAACCAGAAATTATTCACCTCAGTCAAGATACAACAGTAATCCTCGTAACTCAAGTTATAATCGGTCATATCAATATAATAATGGTAACAATTGGAAGAATAGCGATAATTATAACTCGAGACATCGAGATAACAATTATAATAGACGACAACGAGATAATTCAACTAATTATTCTCGTAATCATTCTCATTCTCGTGGATCTTCACATTATAACCATAATACCGGGGCAGCAGTTACAAATGATATCACCCCTAAGGTTCAGGTTCCACCTAACGATAATACAATGAATTCTTCTGCTGCATGCTTTGCTATAAATTATAACGTGGCAAATAGTTGCCCACAATGCAATCTTATTTTTCAGAAGGCAAAGGAGACAGTGCTAAACTGCGGACACATTACACCAGAAGTAGGTCTTGCAGCCAATGATGGAACAGGCTCTCTGATTTTTAACAGAGGGATAGTAAACGGTTCTGTAGTTTCTGTATTGAGAGACTCGGGGTCCACAACCATTGGAGTGCGACAGTCGCTAGTACATCCTAGCTGTGCAACGGGGGAATATGTCCGTTGCATGACTTTTGGGGGAACTATTGAGTTTTACCCCACAGCTATTATCCATGTTAACACACCTTTTTTCACAGGTAACGTGAAGGTATGCATGCTGAAAAAGCCAATAGCAGACCTTATGGTGGGTCGCATACACGGCAGCAAGGATTGTTCACCAGAAGATATTATTGAATGGGAGAGACACAATCTATGCACTGGAAACGCCGTGACAACTAGAGCTCAGACTATGCTCATGGAGAGTGTCAATGATAATAAGATGGATGCAGAAAAACAGGAGGATATTGAGGTCAATTCACCTATTGACAGGGAATCATTTGCTAACAAACAAAAAAATGACAAATCTCTAAATAAATTTTTTAACCTAGTTAATAAGGTTGATAATTTAACTTCAGGTAATAAGAACAAACATTGGTTTATTATGAAAAATGATATACTAATTAGATGTTTTAGTGATAAATCACTGGTAAAACAACAAGTGATGGTACCGGCTGCTTTTAGACGGTACATTCTTCAACACGCGCATGACTCGCAGTGTGCAGGACATATGGGATATACTCGAACACGATCTGGAGTATTGTCTTCATTCTTTTTGCCAGGAGTGTCACGTGATATTTCGCAGTATGTACGTTCTTGTACTACGTGCCAGGAAGTGAAAGCACGTGGGGCTTTTTACACGGCGCCTATTCAGGCTTGCGATATCTCAGTACGACCTTTTGACAAGATGGCCATAGACATAATTGGTCCACTTCTACCATCTGCGAGAGGACATAGATTTGTTCTCACGTGCATTGATTTATGCACACGATGGCCAGAAGCCATTCCATTGAAGACAACCACTACCACAGATGTAGCTGATGCATTACATCTAATTTTCTCTAGAATAGGGTTTCCTAGAAAATTATTGTCTGACCATGGGTCGCAGTTTATATCCGATACCATGAAGGAGGTAATGCAAACCTGGAACATTGATAGGAATTTGAGTAGTATTTATCATCCCATGAGTAACGGTGCAGTTGAAAGACTTAACCGTACGCTTAAGCAACTTTTACATAAGGTTACTGTTAAACACCCTCAGGACTGGGACAGAGCACTCCCAGCTGTCCTATTTGCTTACCGAGAGGTGCCACATGAACAAACTGGCTTCTCTCCCTTTGAGTTAGTTGTTGGTGCCCCTCCGAGAGGTCCTATGGGACTGATAAAAGATTTATTAATTGATGCAGAGATGACTCAGGACACTCAGTCATCTTATGAGTATGTGATTAATCTTCGAAATAATATTATTGAGTCTTGCCAATTGGCAACAGCTTCTTCTGAGGCTGCAAAAGCTAAGGCTCGATCTATACAAAACCGATCTAGACGATTACGCCAATTGTTCCCAGGCGATGAGGCTTATGTATTACTCCCTCACAATAACAATAAGTTATTGATCTCCTGGACTGGTCCTTATAAGGTTACTGATAAAATTTCAGACGTTGATTACGTCTTAGATATCAAGGGACACAGAAAGATATTCCATATTAATATGCTCAAGCAATTTCATACACGTCCTATACACTTACAGTCAATTTTTCATGAATTAGATGACAATACTGTATCTACTTGTCATTATTCTAATCTATCTGTTATACAGGAGGAAGAATCTTCTTTTCCTGAAGTGCAGATGCCTTTACCTGTACTTACTGTCCAATCTACTGTATCTTGTCGTGATGTGACCATTTCTTCTACGGTTACACCGCAACAGCATCAACGCGTTGCTGATCTTCTACAATCTTTCCCAGATGTGTTAACTGATGTACCAGGTTGCACATCTGTAATTAGTCACGATATTATTCTTAACGATGATACACCAATTCGTGTTCATCCTTATTCTGTACCTCTACATTTTCTGAGTAAGACATCTCAGGAACTCGAACAGATGATATCATTAGGTATTATTGAGACTAGTACATCTCCATTTTCTTCTCCTTTAGTCATTGTCCGGAAAAAGGACAACAACATACGTTTATGTGTTGACTATAGGAAACTTAATGCGCAGACAGTACCGGATAGCGAACCACATCCTATCCTTGACGATTTACTTCCTCGTCTATCCAATGCTACACTTTTCACTAAAATTGACTTAACTAAAGGTTATTGGCAGATTCCACTAACCGAAAGAGCCAAATACTACACAGCATTCTCAACTCCACAAGGTCTTTACCAGTGGAACGTGATGCCTTTTGGGCTAATGAATGCTCCAGCTACCTTTATTCGCATGATGCGAAAAATTTTAGCAGGTAGATCAGATATAATTACCTATATTGACGACATATGTTTGTTTAGTTCATCATTTGAGGAACATTTTTTGGGTCTTAAATCAGTTTTGGAAATATTGCGGGATAACCATTTAACCGCTAAACCAACTAAAATTCAAATAGCTTGTAATGAGATAACATTCCTGGGGCACATTATTGGATCGGGACGTATCCAAACAATTCCCAGTACGGTTTCTAAAATATTAAATTTATCTGTTCCTCAAGCGAAGAAACAGGTTAAGAGTCTGTTAGGTTTAATCCAATACTATAGCAGATTTGTACCTCACCTATCATCCATCACGGCTGTCCTGTCTTCGTTACTAAAGAAGAACATGCCTTTAAGGATAAATTGGACCGACGAATGTGACAAAACTTTTCGCACTATCTTAAAAATATTTTCATGCCCACCTGTTTTAAGATTACCAGATGCTTCTAAAAAGTTTGTTCTACGTATAGATGCGAGTAATTACGGACTCGGGGCATGTCTACTGCAATATCATGATGATGTCCTTCACCCTGTAATGTATATCTCACGCAAACTGAAACCTCCGGAGACGAAATATTCCACTGTGGACCGAGAATTGCTCTCCGTAATCTGGGCAATTACCAAGTTGGAAAAGTTTTTGCTGGGATCTCCATTCCTGATCCAGACTGATCAGAAATCAGTGGCAGCATTACGTCGCTCAAACCATAAAAGTGCTAAACTTGCACGATTTGCTATTACGTTGCAACCCTACGAGTTCGAGATACAGTCGATACCTGGAACTGAAAACGTCATAGCCGACACGTTGTCCAGACATCCTACGGATTCTGAATGAATATTACAATTTCAAGAAAATTTTCTGACTAGTCAAGCATTACATTTGCAATAAACGGTATTGATATCAAGTCAGAATATACAACAATTCAGTTGGACTTCCTACCTAAATAAGGACATTTCGAAATAAACTATTGTGATCAAAATATCAATTTTTACGGATCGTTTGAAAATTTGAACTTCAATTTCACTTTGAGTATCACTCATTTCGATTGAAAACTGTTAAAAAGGAACAATCTCTGATGTAGAAAGGACAGATACGTTGATGACTTAGTCAATTTACTTTCAAAAAGTTTAATAAAGGAACTAACGATGAATGGATAATCAAATCATAATTTGATAATATGAACCTTGTGTCTTAATGAACTTTCATACAATTCAACAGGAGGTAACAACGATTGGATCTTCATTTCCAATATTATTAAATTTTCTATTTATTAAATTAGTATATAATATATAATAAAGTCAAAGTGTGATGAAATAAAAAAATAAGATATACTAAGAAAAGATGAAACAAAAGAATATCACACCAATTAAATCTTTTAATTAGTGTAATTATTAAGGTAATAGATATTACATTATGACATTTCATATATATAGTTAAAATGTATGAATTTTTTCTGCTCTTTTCTTCTGATTGCGTTAATTTAATTAGGTAGCTATCCTTACACTTCATTTTCACACGCATTCTAATTTAATGTATACTTTAATATTGGGTTTTCAATTGTCCGTACTTCTCAATTTTTATTTCTTTTACTCTCTTATACTATTTCTCATTTTCCTCTATTAGATATTAATTAGCTAGTACCATACGTACATACTATAATTAATTATTTTAATTTTATTTGTTAGAATAATTTTAATAACACCTCACATTATTAGTTAGTCTATACATACAACAAATTAATTAGTTAATTAGTTAGTGACAGTGACATTTCCTTGTTTAATATAAGGTATATGTATGATATGACGTTGATTTTATTATAATATATTACTGACATGACCGCGACACTGTTCTAGATAGAACATCGTAGGTCATACGTCAGGTTTTGTTAAATTTTTGATAATTTGATTAATATTGTTCAAAAAAAATCTATTTAATAGATTTTTTTTGCCCCCGTCTGACAGGAAATCTGTTACGGTGTTATTTTAAATGACGGCATCTGCTGGGGTTTACCCATGCGCAACGTTTAGGGGTCATTAATATTTATAGAATATGTCGATATTTTACGGTATAGTGAACGCGAAATATATGCGGAGATTATGACGCATTCGCGTTGGGAAGGTCACGCCGGGTGACTTGGTTACAGGGCCTTTGTTACGCTATCCGTCAAGCAAGAAGGTCGTGTCTTGTATTTCTTCCAAGGAAATAAGGCTGAGTATATAGCCCATATTATATAGATGAATCGATGTAGACTTCAGGGTCAGTTCGGAAATTAATCTAAGCATGAGATTAATTAAATTAAACTAATACTGGAAGGAGAATCGTATTATGATTCAAATTGTAGATGTCAAGAACTCATGTGCTCATTTCTGGCTGTTGACTACAACAGCGCACGTATATAGCCACGATGTTCATCTGACATATTGTTTTGACACGGACGGACATGAATACTATGCATGTAATTCCTAATGAACTATATATGAACTATATATGAACGTGTACCTACGTGAATGTCTTATGTGTGAACTGTAAATAAATTCATGGACTCTGAATTGAGGACTTTATCACATCGATACGTTACAGCTATTTGCTGCATTTGCCAATGTTGATGACTATGCAAATGAAGAACTCTTCTGATAGGAAAAATATGTACCTATAATGATGAGCTCCGAAAGGAACGAATGTATTCTTGGACATTCAACAAATGATTAATCAATATAACGTTGACCCTTACTCCAAGATGATAACCGGACGAAGCACGCATTCGCGATTGAACAAAATACATAACCAGCTCTAAACCAGCTCGGCACTTATCTAAATTCCCGCCCCTTTATCAGACAGTCAGGGGTGAAATATCACATACGAAGAAGGAGAGCAAGATGATGATAAGTTAAATGATTAAAGAGCAAGATGGTGATAATTTAATTAGCAAGATGACGATAGGTTAAAGGTTAGTAGGCAAGATGATGATAACTACCACTAACAAAATGTCATGAAACTGTCGAAGTAAAGTCTTTTATTAATGTGCTTGAATGTTGTTTGTTTTAAAATATAGGATTTTTTCCCTACATTAATGGCGTTTTACATTTTATTTCTTCCACAGAAACAGGAGTCAAAAGTAAAAGAAAAACGGTAAAAGTGCAACTGGAAATTCCATGCTAGATACGATTACTTTTTAAAAAGGCAGCAGTGTCAGTTCAGTAACAAAAGAAATCCAGTCTGGCCACGCAGAGTTTGACAACTACACACTTCTGGTCGTTGATGGTCCTGGCTTAGAAGACACAGACGTCACCAAGATGGAGGACAAGGAAGCAGCACTCAAAAACATGGACAAAGCTTTAGCTATGTGTTATGGAGGTGTTGACGCATTTTTATTTGTCATCAAGTTTGGTAACCGATTCTTAGAAGAAGAGAAGTCAGCACTTCAAACTCTCAAACACATATTTGGAGAAAACTATTTACAGCACACAATAGTTGTCGTGAGTGGTGGAGATTTATATCAGAAAGACATGGAAGAGAGTAAATGGAAGATTAGTTTTAATGAGTGGTGCAAGCTAGGGACAAGAGAATTTCGTCAGTTGTATCATGATTGTGAGGGTCGAGTTGTGTTATTTAACAACCATGAGAAGAATGCGGTTAAAAGGCAGACACAGAGACAACACATAGTTCAGCTTGCACAAAACCTACAAACCTGTCATGGCCGCTATACCTCTGAATGTTTTAAAATTGCTAAAGCTGAAGGCGAGAAGCTGATATTAGAACAGAGAGCTCTTATACTGAAGGAAGAGATTCAAGGAAAAATTGACCTTCTTAATGCTGATGTCGAAACATTTTCTACACACACTTCACACAGCGCCAGGAAAATTATTTAAAAACGTATCCATAATCTGAAATATGAAATTCAAGAGCAAGAAACAGGAAGTGGTCTCCTTGTTAACTTGCGAAAACTTGTGGAGAAAATGGCAGCAAAACTTGACGATGCTGTTGAACTTCAGGACCCGACGAAGGAACTGAAAAACATCAGAAGAGCTGAAGCTGCTTGGAATATTCTTGGATTTGTTTGCTCGTTGTTGTTGGTGTTCTGTCTCCTTTTTCTCCCATTTTGGGTAGAATCGTTAGCTCTGTTAACGCTGTAACACCTGGTGATACTTGATTAAAAATAGAAGGTACATAGGATAACGCTAAAGAAAGATTGAAGGAGATGGAAAAAGTAAAAAGAGAATAACAAATGAGTGTTTAGAGTCGATAATTACAAGAAAAAAAAAATAATGAAAAAAGTAAACGTAAAGTGTTATATTCTATATTGTAGTAAAGAATCAACATTCCAAAATAATTAAATCTCCTAATTGTCTAAGCGTACATAACATCTTCCCACCAAAGGAGTTTTTGTTTTTGGTGGGGACACGCGCGCATACTGTACCAAGAAAATTAAACTACACACCTTATGGAACAAAGCGCATGCCACGCAATATTTTTGAGGTGCATTTTCGGCAGTTAAGATGGATACCCATTGGAGATGGAGGTGAGAGGTACAGTGTATGATATGATAGTAGTAGATGTGCCGGAGGTGAGAGGTATGGTGGAGGACATGATTGAATTACATGTGGGCGTGAGAGGTACATTGGTGAACATGATTGGAGTAGATATGCTGGAGGTGAGATGTATAGTTGTCATTGGGTTAATCCAAAAATTTACCGTGGAAGGTTGGTCCTGGTAGATCAAATGATAATATTGCTCAGATGACGCAAACAGGTGATATATTAAAAGTTAAGTTATTTTTTGTTCGGGTAACGCCAGGATATATATATCTATAACTACATACCTTAATTGTTAAAACGTTTTGATTATTTTATAAACTGTAGTTAATAATTTAATTTCAATTACAATTCCCTACTTCTAGTTCACCAGCTGTCTCCTCCATTTCTGGAAACAATTTTATTATCTAACTTCCATCTCGCCACACTGTGCTCGCTTCATTCATTCATTCATTCATTCATTCATTCATTCATTCATTCATTCATTCTCTGCTAAGCTACTTGCAAAGCATGGAAAAACAACTGTAACTAGTCCCTTGCACTAAGCCTGCACCAAACAGTCACATGATCCTGCGCCAAAAAGTCACATGATCCTGCACCAAACAGTCACATGATCCTGCAGCAGTGGTTTCTATGGTAATTAGTTTGACATGACGAGGTTGCCATCCCCATATACAGACATATATTAGTCGCCTTGTACAACATGAGTGTGCTGTAGTCTGGATCGTTCTTTTCTTCTTCAGAAACCCCCGGCAACCACACGGTATAATCTTATATACCTTCATCTATGTTGTCAATCAACTATACGGTAGAGTCTTATATACCTTCTTTTATGTTGTCAGTCAACTGCACGGTAGAATCTTATATATCTTCATCTTTGTTGTCAGTCAACTACACGGTAGAATCTTATATACCTTCATATATGTCGTCAGTCAACTACACGGTAGAATCTTATATACCTTCATCTATTTTTCTCATAAAGTTTGCTGTCTGTCGCAGGCGTCTGTCACAGTCATAATTTTCTCCTTCAGAGGCTGGTCAAGTCTACGTTGTCAGTCTGCTTCTCTCGAGGAACTGACAACCTTGGAGGACATATTCTATTGTTAATCTTCCACACATAGATATATAGGTCTGCAGTGGCTGATGTACAGTTTACAATTGTTCACTTGCTCTTTTTCGGCAAGGAGTAATATAGATGCATTGTCTCTGTCAATGGGTGTTTTTATGCAATTTTTCTCGGAAGTTATTATTCATTGCCTTTATGCCTTAATATATTGGACTGTCCTGAGTTTGTATTTTCCTTCCTTCTTGTTTGGCAAGTTTATCTACCTTCCCAAGTTTATATATTTTGCAGTGGGTTTGAGTCCACTGTATTTTTACACTATAGAATTCATTGCTGGTTTTCATGATTACTTATCAAAGTCTGTCTTCTAAACTCAAACTCATTATGTGCAGGAGGCGGGTAAAGTATATCGGTTGACTCTTTTTTTTGGATAGAGAGAGAAGACAGGAAGAATTAGAATTATCTGAGAAGAAGAGAGTGGAAGAATTATCTGAGAAGAAGAGAGTGGAAGAATTATCTGAGAAGAGAAGACAGGAAGACTTAGCTTTTTTGACTAAATTAAGCTTCGTTGCAATAGTCCATATATATATATAGTTCATAAATATAGTCCATATATATAGTCCATATATATAGTCCATAAATTGAGTCCATATATATAGTCCATATAAATAGTCCATATATATAGTCCATATATATATTCCATATATATAGTCCATATATATATAGTCCAAAGTCCATAAATATAGTCTATAAATATAGTCCATACGTATAGTCCATATATATAGTCCATATATATAGGCGGAAGAAGTATCTACACAGTTCAACCTAATTTTCAGGTATTAAGATTAATTTTTCTCTACTGAGCAATATTTCCGCAAACTGTTATTTACAATTTTGATTGTATTTAATGTGATCTATTTACGTCAGATGATGCTGTATTTGTGTGTGTCCTTAAGATATATTTGATATCAGTGATTGAAGTTTCCATGTTTTTAAGTTTTGTCAATCATTTTGATTTTGTTCTCCTTATAAGTATTCCGTAGCAACCGTCTTTGTTTTTAATGTTTATGTGATTTGTATTTTTTTTAGTTAAATGGTTTTCTTCCAACTGTTGTTTAATATATATTAAATACATATACACATGTATATCAATTCCCCTTTCCATGCGCTTCTTTATATTAATTAGTACTATTATATTGTGTTAGTGAAGGCAATATTATTATTACTATTACAATTTGACTTGATTAGTGGAGAAAAGGTTTTTGGATCTATCAATCAGAGCACATCAGTTATGGTTCCATTAGAACAAGAGGATTATTAAGGCACCTCGAATTCTATGTATGGGATGTTGGGACAACCAGATGCTACGATTTTGTGGCATCCTGCATGTGGAATCTGACAAAGGTGACAGCTCGTTGTGATGAATCTAGAACATCGTGTCAGATCCTAACCCTTCACGATGCTTAAAATGTCGACCTTTTGGGCCCTTAATGACTCTCTATTTGTTTTTTGTTTTGTTTCTCATTTCCCCGATATTTTTCTGTGGTGTTTTTATATTCCTTGATCAATGGGGTTTGGAGGGTTAACTATTCTTAGTTAGATGCATTAGCAATATTTATGATCGTTATGCTAATTGTATTTTAGTTGTTTGTCTAATGTCATGCCCAGGAACCATGCTGTTTGGAAGGTTTATTTTTCTGTCCTTGTATGGATACATCAATTGCATTACATTTTCTCGTTATTTCCATGTTGAAAATGACACCTAATGTTTTATTAACATTCATTTGAAAACCCCATCGTTTTATCTATTCTGGAAAGTTATCTGATTGTGTAGTTTTTTTTAAATCAGTGGCAGAGACCTCTTCTGGTTATCAAGGGGCTCAGTCATCAGGATATTATTATATGGTGTGTATGATGTCACCAAATTCTTCTAAATCATTCACAAAGATTGTAAACATTGTTCGTGATATAACTCATTTACAAGGATGCTAAAGAAATTGTTGGTCCTATAAATTATTGATGCTGGATTCAATTAATGTTATTGATGTATTTCCACATGATTATTTGTGCAGCAACATTTCTCTCGAGGGAACGTTTTGTGGGTAATTATATAGTTTGCCCGTTTTGTGGGTAATTATATAGTGTGCCCGTTTTGTGGGTAATTATATAGTTTGCCCGTTTTGTGGGTAATTATATAGTTTGCCCGTTTTGTGGGTAATTATATAGTTTGCCCGTTTTGTGGGTAATTATATAGTGTGCCCGTTTTGTGGGTAATTATATAGTTTGCCCGTTTTGTGGGTAATTATATAGTTTGCCCGTTTTGTGGGTAATTATATAGTTTGCCCGTTTTAGCCATTAAAACATGTTATAAAGAGCCCCCTCCCCCCTTTCCACCTCATCCATCATTCATCATCAGCCATAGTGATATCCAATATTAATTATATATTAATTGTATTTTTAATATTACTTTTCCCTCACTCAATTTTCCAGTCCTTGTTTTCATTATTATTTTTTTTTTTTATGCTTTGAATTTACTGTTCACTTCCGGTTTCCGGTTCAGTGGCAGACATTTTAATTCCAACATGTAACGCACATCAGGGAGTGTTTTCTCTTATTTTTACAGTTTTATGTTTTCCGCTTAATTCTTACTTTCTTTCCCTTCTGTTTTTTGTTTGTTATGTCCCTGACGAAGGCCTTGTGGCCGCAAGGTAGGTTTGTTTTTCTTGTCCTTTCTCATAGTAAGACGTATTACTTTTTGTTTCTTTTTTTTCCTTCTACCTATCTAATATTACATGTGTTATTTTTTTTCTTCTACCTATCTAATATTACATGTGTTTTTATTTCCTTCTACCTATCTAATATTACATGTGTTCTTTTTTGTTCTTTCAAATCCTCGTTTTACACCGGGTTTTCAAATTTGACAAGCTGGTCCTTTATACTCTTATTAGTTCTGAATCTATATTGGGTCTGGCAATATAAGTGATTCATTTTTATATATAATTTAATTCTTTTCTTTTCGATAGACATTAGAATTTTAAATAGTTTGTGATGTTTAGGTGATTGGTCTTTATGAATTTAATTCATAGAATCCTTGTCAGAGTTTAAAAAGGGTTTATATTACAGCTAATGTCCACAATTTTGGTATCTTACTTGAGCTCCAAATTTTGTTATTAAGGGATGGTATTATTTCTTTATTTCTGTTGCCCTTGACATAATGCATCATGGTTACATTATAGGGACTTGCTAACATCAGTGCTTCATCGTATGAACTGAAAACATACTTTTGCTAATTTATTAAAAACATATTGGAACGTACACTAAAATCACATAATAGCCCAAAGTCATAACTGATTATGGGAATGCGCCCCTGAGGTGACAGCCCTCAGCTGCTCATTCTCCTGATACTTTCGACGTTTTCTCCTCTCTTCGGTTTGTTCTGTGAGCCTCTTTTCGCCCAATCTGAGATGGCGCCGTAAATAGCATCGCCACTTGGTGCGATCGGCAGCTTCAACATCCCACGTTGCTGGATTTATGTCCAGTGCCCTCATATCTCTCTTGCACACATCTTTGAACCTCAGCTGCGGCCGCCCAACTGTTATTTTGCCCTCTGCTAGTTGCCCGTAGAAGATATCTACTAGCGCAGGTCCCATCACCCTTGTCAGTGTGCATGCTGCTACTGTGTACTCTGTCTCAGAAGCTAAACATGAGTTCTATGAAAATCTAGCATCAGTCATCAAAAGTATACCTAGGCAAGAACAGCTTGTTCTTCTTGATGATTTTAACGATCGAGTGGGTGACGATAATGTTTAATGGCCTTCATGTCTGGGCAGGTTTAGTATTGGCAAGATGAATGAAAATGGACAACGGCTCTTACAGTTGTGTGTCCTTCATGACCTCTGCGTGACCAACACCTACTTTCAGACAAAACCTCAGCATAAGGTATCATGGAGACACCCACAATCCAAGCACTGGCACCAACTGGATCTGATCCTCGTCAGAAGGCCACTTCTCAGGTTTGTGCTCTCCACGCGCTCATACCATAGTGCAGACTGTGATACAGATCACTCCTTGGTTTGCTGTAAAATCAGAGCACAACCAAGAAAAGTCTATCGTGTCAGACATGAATGGAAACCACGCATTGATACCAGCAAGATGTCAGACGCTGTCATGATCGCTCAATTTACTGCGACCATCAAGAAAGTGCTCAGTAACCCTCAGCATGGTGATACTGTTACAGAGAACTGGGAGCGTCTACGGAACACCATTCAAAGTACTGCACTTGCCACCTTTAGTAAGAAAACAGCGAAGTCAAATGACTGGTTCGATGCTTCATCAGATGTGATGACACCTGTCATTGAAGCTAAGCGCAGTGCTGCGAATGAATACAAACGTTCACCGAGTGCTAGAACCTTACAGATCCTGAAGGCTACGAGAAGTGTCACCGTACGGTTTGCCCAAGCATTGTTTATGCTTCTGGCAAGGTTATATGAACGCTTAAAGTATGTCACCGTAGGGTTCGCCCAGGCATGATAAATACATTGCCAAGGTTAGGTGAACGTTTAAGACAGTTCACGGGGATAAAGAAAATAGAGTGTGGATTAATAATAATAAGATGAGTGTTCAGTAACTCGGTTCGCGTTAATAAAGCGTGAGTATTTTTTCTAGTGAGTTGTAAGTCAAAGGCGCAACCAATGAATTTAGACACTATAGATGTTCAGAGGACGTGCTAGTTCTAGACAGTAACAAGAAAAGATGAATAAGAGGTTAAGCATAAACAGTGTGAATAGATAGTGTATTTCGTGAGAAATTCTGTGTTTTGACAGTAAATATATTTTACGTTTATTATGAACATGAACCACAGGTATTTATTGAAGATATTGAAGAAGTCACAAGATGAGAAGCTATAAAGGTGGATAACTTGGCTGACTAAGTAAATCAGCTGATGGTCAAGCTTGTTACGACTATAGATGTATAAAGGAATGAAGACTCATTTCAACGAGGAGAGTCATATTTTTCATGGTGGGCTCATGACAAATGAACTATCCCGTTTTGTTAGGAATAATTACGACAAGTAAGGGACTTGTAAACATTACGACTATAAAATTGCTCATGTGCTTTCAAATGTAAGTATATATTTATACCTCTGCATATATATCTAAGGTTTGGCACCTGTATATGAATTATGTTAAGGTTACAGGTACAGTAATGGAGATAGACCTGACAAGATTAGTCAGAGGGAATAAAGACATAAATATGTTGAGTTGGAGACACTAGCAAAATAACAAGGAAAATAGAAGGAATTAAGTTATGCTCACCGTATCAGTATCAGAGGAAGATACGTTGAGATTGATAATAAAGAATGAAAGCACCAACACCTTAAATTGGAAGTGTTGATATGAGTTATTGAGGTGCTTAGACGAATCAGGGGAAGGTTTGAAGCACGGTAGAAATAGACCAGTTGGAATTGATTTGAATAGGTGAAAGAGGAGAATATGTATATACATACGTAAAAGGTTGCGCATAAAGCAATTATGATATAACTGTAAGGGAGTTCCATGCTAAATACATTGCTTTGTTGAGGGAATTAAACATGTGTAAATAAACAGTTTTGCTGGATACCACATACGTTTGGCTCAATCTGTGAGAGTTGTTGTATTTAGGCTGTGTCCAGGTTAATAACAAAATCCACTATACGAGATCAGTCACTATTAACAACAAAGAATGAATGGAAAGGGTCGTGGGTTGTAAAGAAGGACCATATCTCATCCAGGAATCATCATCTCTGGCGATGATGGCCAGTACACCAGTTCCCCCATAAATAACTTGGAAGATAAATAGAAGAGATTTGTAACTTGATTTATATAACTAGGCCTGTCATCTGCCACCTAGTAATATTGAGCTGTTATATACTCTCATTGGCGCCGCGACCAGTCCTTGTTTAGTGACATCATCGCTACACCACATCCTGATCCAATGTACCAACAGAATCAATAACAACAGATACAACAACAACAACCCACATTTGGTTCACTACCTCAGGAACAAGAATCTGCAATGGCTGCTCTGAAAAGTATTACAGAAACGTTGTACAATGTTGATCATTATTCGAAGTACAAACAGATCAGATCAGTTATTACACCATTTGCAGGAGATTCTAAGGAATTTAGAAAATGGTTAAAGGATGTAGAAAAATTCGCCACTATGGTAAATGCATGCACGGACACAGAGCGCAAACGAATATTATATTTGTCATCAGATTCCTTGGTTTCTGATTTTCTACGTAGACGGGACAGTGCATATCCTACAGAGACATATGATTCACCCAAGAAAGAACTAACACAACGCTACAGTGACATTACCAATACGGAGCAGGCGTGGTCACTCCTTCGCCGCATCAGACAGCAATATAACGAATTTATTCAGTCCTATGGAGAGAAATTAATAAACCTAGCAGAAGAAGCATTTTTGGATGGCTTGACGGCATCGCCAGATATGGAAAAACATCTAGTAGGTATTTTTGTCGATGGACTATTGGGCAGTAACACAAAATTATATATGATTCGAAAAGATCCGAAAACGGTAAATAAAGCGATCCAAATAGCAGTTAGAGAAGAAAATGTTCAAACAAGATTTAACCAATGCATTGAACAAGAGGCTACAGTTGAGTCGCACACAGAGCACGAACCGATGGACATTGGACATTCCCGCCCACGTTGGCATCGCCCAAGCCAGACGAGTAACCAAGAATAGGAAAATACAAATTATGCTCGTCACCCTCCTAGGCAACAAAACATACACCAAGTTAATACTCCTACTTGTTTCATTTGTGGTTTTCGAGGACACCTAGCCCGTCAGTGCCGACAACAACATCCTCGCCTACCTCAACAAAATTACAATAACCCACGATATTATGGTCATGGTACCACTCAGAATTATAGTCAAAATTTTCGAGGAGCGCATACAGCCTCCAGCTTTACAAGAGGACAAGCACGAAGGTACAACCAGAGAAACGGAAGTCAACCATTAAGTAGGACTGTTAGTGGTGACTATAAAAGTGATGGAAACAACAACTTCTTCCATCGTAGGTCCAGATATGTAAAGAAAAACTACATGGTCTCACACTCAATAATTCTTCCTCAAATGATAAACATTACTCCAGACCCTAGTTCTTGTCTTATTGAGATTAACAACAAGAATTACAGAGCACTTGTGGACACTGACGCTTCAGTTAGTTTGATTAGAGAACAGTTATGCAAACAAATCAAACATCTTGTGAGTTTTCGACCTTCAAACACATTTATAGCATCAGTAACAGGAGAATCTATGAAGTCTTGTGGCACAGCATATATTACATTCCACATAGGACAGCAACAACTCACACATCCTTTTGGAATCACACTTGGAATGTCTAGAAACTTCATCGTAGGTAAAGACTTCCTCACTTGTCATAACGCCAGAATATGTTTCGACCTCCACAAGATCAATATCAATGGTGAGTACATACAACTACAGGATGATATACATATTATATCCTTGGTGCGTTTGACAACCCCAGTTACGGTGTTACCTAACACGCTTGTAATAGCTAGAGGACGAGTCAAGAGTTCCAATTATATCAAACCAGGACAAACAATACAGACTGTACCCTTGGAAAATGAGGACATAAACGATGAACCCCTCATGTTTGTTACCGAAGGTATTGCAGAAGTTTCATCCTCCCGTGATTTTCCAGTTAATTATTGTAAATACATCGGGACAAGCTACAACAATACACAGAGGTGCAATAATTGCTAAAGTACAAAGATCATCCTTAGCGTCTACAAGTATTCCCCCGTTTCACGCATATCCCAAAATCATGCCCCATGTCACCTTCCCAACTCTCAACCCCAGCAAAATACTGCCGTATGAACGAGAGAGCAGACTAAATAATTTGTAGAACAAAAGTAGAACATACTCCATTTGCGGAAAACCCAATACGAGATTACTCAAACACACCAACAGGCATAGCAGAAACCGAAGATATGTGAGCAAGATATTCAAACCTTTTGAATACTGCCGTAGGGACCGACATGAGCTCGAAAGTAACAATTACCCGCTAGAACACAACATCTCACAGTATAACTCCATTCCGGAAACCCCAGTTTCTATCTTCTCAGTTGCAGGATTACCACGAGTGCAAGATACGCAAATAAATCATTTTATCAAAGAGAAGAGCCCAGACATTTCAAACCTTTTTGAGATAATTATCAAGAGAAATACGAGAGAGTAGGAATAACTTTCACAGAAATGAATGAAGAAAACACATATTTCAAAAACACCGTGGACACAAACCAAGAGTCCCACAATACAGAATAACACACCATGATCGGTTATCACTATCACAATTACTGGCAACACGGAAGGTAGAAAGACCTCAATATAAGTCTAAAACTTAGTTAGTGCGTTTAATCACTAAACACCAAGATGTGTTTGCAATAAACGGATATGGAGTTAGGCAGAACCAGTACGATTAACATATGGAAATATTCAGACTACAACATAGGAACATATTAGTTTTTGAAACCCCTACCACACTCATTTAGTGAAGAACCGTGAAATAGTAGAAAAATCTATAAACGAGAATGTTGAGTGCAGAATTATAGAAAGATCCACATCAGCATGGTCAGTCACCGAATAGTAATCTTATCAAAGAAAGATGTGAACAGAGTAATAATTTTGTTGCGATTACCGCGCATTGAACACAAATAACTAGAACACGGATTTCATAACCCATGTACCACGCCCATTGATGATATTTTGGCGACACTTAGACATTCGACGTACTTTTACTACAATTGGAATCACGCTCCAGGAGTGGCTTTGTTTGGTTGCTAAAAGAT
>JAMPIV010014943.1:0-25335 GCA_024509875.1 Oreohelix idahoensis | reverse complement strand
TCTCCCCAGTCAGCTACACTCACTCCAGCCAGCCACACTAACCAGTCAGCCACATTCATCACACTTCAGTCATCCTTACTCACCACTCAGCCTTACTCACCACACTCACCTGTGAGCCACACTCTCCAGTCAGTCAAACTCACTACAACTCCAGTCAGCCACTTACTACTCTCCAGTGAGCCAATCACCACACTCTCCAATCAGCCACATTCACCACTCTCTCCAGTCTCCTGCACTCTCAATACTATCCTGTCATCTACACTCATCTCTTTCTCCAGTCCACCACACTCACCAGTCAACCATACTCACCAATCAGCTGCATTCACCACACTCTCCAGTCAGCCCTACTCAGCCACATACACACACTCACCAGTCACCCACACTTCACTCACTTATCCATCAGTCACACTCACTTCACTCCAAATTCTGTCATACTCAACTCACTCCCCATTCACACATCTCATTCCTTACTCACATACCTCACTCCCTACTAATACATCTTACTCTCCACTCATACACCTCACTCCCTACTTATATACCTTACTCCACATTTACTCACCTTACTCCACATTTACTCACCTTACTCCAGAGTCTCACACACACCTCAATCCCCATTCATATGCACCTCAATCTCCAATCATACATCTCACTCTTCAGTCACACTCATCAACCACACAAACCTCACTTTCCCCTCACTCTTCGGGAAGAAGAGCAAGAAGAAAAAGGAAGAGGGGAGAAAAAGGGACAAAGAAAAAGAGACGAAGTAGAAGAAAATATGGAGAAAAGAAAACTGGGCATAGAAGAACGGAAGGAGAAGAAGGCGTGAAAAAGAAGTGGGTATGGAATAGAGTAGAATGGGGGATAAGAAGGGTGGAAAAAAGGAAAGCAGACTTGTCCAAAGTCTGTGAAGTTTTTTATGGGATGGGGTAACCAGCCCCATGCCCAACCCTCCTTAGTCGCTTTTTACGACATGCATGGTAGGGTGCAGTGTTACTATTCTTTGCTCCCCTTTCGGGCCCCGGTAACACACGGGTGGTAGAAGCAGAGGCAAATAAGAAAAACAAAACGGGGAGAAGGATAAGGGAGATGAATGGAGGGAAAAGAACAGGAAAATGAATGGGGAAAAACTAGAGGCAAAGTTAAAGGGGGGAGTAGAAGGGAGGAGAAGAGGCAAAGAAGAAGGGATTAAAAAGAAGGAGCAGAAGAAAGGGTGCAGAAGAAAATATGGAGAAAAGAAAATTGGGCATAGAAGAACGGAAGGAGAAGAAGGCGTGCAAAAGAAGTGAGTATGGAATAGAGTAGAATGGAGGATAAGAAGGGTGGGAAAAAGTAAGGTGAGTAAATGTGGAGTAAGGTATATAAGTAAGGAATGAGGTGTGTGGTGGGTAATGAGGTGTGTGAGTGGGGAGTGAGGTGTATGAGTGGGGAGTGAGATGTATTAGTAGGGAGTGAGGTGTATGAGTGGAGAGTAAGATGTATTAGTAGGGAGTGAGGTATGTGAGTAAGGAATGAGATGTGTGAATGGGGAGAGAGTTGAGTATGACAGAATTTGGAGTGAAGTGAGTGCAACTGATGGATAAGTGAGTGAAGTGTGGGTGACTGTGTATATGTGGCTGAGTAGGGCTGACTGGAGAGTGTGGTGAATGCAGCTGATTGGCGAGTATGGTTGACTGGTGAGTGAGTGCGGCTGACTGGAGAATGAGATGAGTGTAGATGACAGGATAGTATTGAGAGTGCGGGAGACTGGAGAGAGTGGTGAATGTGGCTGACTGGAGAGTGTGGTGAGTGGCTCACTGGAGAGTAGTAAGTGGCTGACTGGAGTGTGTAGTGAGTTTGACTGACTGGAGAGTGTGGCTCACAGGTGAGTGTGGTGAGTAAGGCTGAGTGGTGAGTAAGGATGACTGAAGTGTGATGAATGTGGCTGACTGGTTAGTGTGGCTGGCTGGAGTGAGTGTAGCTGACTGGGGAGAGGATTGTGTTTGGCTGATTGGAGAGAGTGGAGTGTGTGGCAAGTGTGGCTGACTGGAAAGTGGTACAAGTTTGGCTGATTGGAGAGTTTGATGAGTGCAGCTGACTGGAGAGAGTTGTGAGTACAGCTGACTGAAGAGTGTGGTGAGTGTAGCTTATTGGAGTGTTTGGTGAGTGTGGCTGTCTGGAGAGTAATGTGAGTGGCTGACTGGAGAGTGTGGTGTATGGGTGGGTAATGTGGTGTGTAAGTGGGGAGTGAGATGTGTGATATTAGATTGAGGTATGTGAGTAGAGAATGAGTGTGTGAGTGCAGAATGAGGTGTGTGAGTGGGTAGTGAGTTGAGTATGACAGAATTTGGAGTGAAGTGAGTGTGACTGATGGATAAGTGAGTGAAGTGTGGGTGACTGGTGAGTGTGTATATGTGGCTGAGTGGGGCTGACTGGAGAGTGTGGTGAATGCAGCTGATTGGTGAGTATGGTTGACTGGTGAGCGCGGCTGACTGGAGAATGAGATGAGTGTAGATGACAGGATAGTATTGTGAGTGCGGGGGACTGGAGAGAGTGGTGAATGTGGCTGACTGGAGAGTGTGGTGAGTGGCTCACTGGAGAGTAGTTAGTGGCTCACTGGAGTGTGTAGTGAGTTTGACTGACTGGAGAGTGTGGCTCACAGGTGAGTGTGGTGAGCAAGGCTGAGTGGTGAGTAAGGATGACTGAAGTGTGATGAATGTGGCTGACTGGTTAGTGTGGCTGGCTGGAGTGAGTGTAGCTGACTGGGGAGTGGGTTGTGTTTGGCTGATTGGAGAGAGTGGAGTGTGTGGCAAGTGCAGCTGACTGGAAAGTGGTACAAGTTTGGCTGACTGGAGAGTTTGATGAGTGCAGCTGACTGGAGAGAGTTGTGAGTACAGATGACTGAAGAGAGCAGTGAGTGTGGCTGACTGAAGAGTGTGGTGAATGTAGCTTATTGGAGTGTTTGGTGAGTGTGGCTGTCTGGAGAATAATGTGAGTGGCTGAGTGGAGAGTGGTGTATGGGTGGGTAATGTGGTGTGTAAGTGGGGAGTGAGATGTGTGATACTGGATTGAGGTATGTGAGTAGAGAATAAGTGTGTGAGTGCAGAATGAGGTGTGTGAGTGCTTGGTGAGTTGAGTATAACTGAAGTTTGAGTGAAGTAAGTATGGCTGACTAGGGAATGCACGGCAGACTAGTTAGTGTTGTGTGTACATCTGACTGGAGAGTGTTGAGTGCTGGAGAGTGGTGAGTGTTCTGACTGGGGAGTGTACTGCTGCATGGCTGACTAGGGAGTGTGGTGTGTGGGTCTGACTGGAGAGTGTGGTAAGTGTGGCTGACTGGAGATTGGTGCCTATGACTGACTGGAGAGTGAGATGTGCACTGACTGAGGAGTGTGGTGAGGCTGACTGGGGAGTGAGTTTAGTGTGGCTGGTGGGTGAAGTGAGTGTGGCTGACTAGAGAGAGCAGTTTTGGCTGACTGCAGAGAGTTGTGAATGTGGCTGACAGGAGAGCTTTAAGTGCAGCTGATTGGAGAGCATGGTGAGTGCGGCTGACTGGAATGTGATGTTGCAGTTGACTGGAGAGTAAGATGAGTGTGGCTGACTGGAGAGCAATGTCTGCAATTGACTGGAGAGTGGTGAGTGCACTGACTGGGGAGTGTGGTGAGGCTGACTGGGAAGTATGATGAGTGTGGCTAACTGGGGAGTGCCTGGTTAACTAGGGAGTGTGGTGTGCACGGCTGAGTAGGGAGTGTGGTGTGTGCATCTGACTGGCAAGTGAGTTGAGTGTGTCTGACTGATGAGTGAGGTGGGTGTGGCTGACTGGGGAGTGTGGAGAATGAGATAAGTGTGGCTGATTGGAGAGTGTGGTGACTGAGGTGATTGCAACTAGTGAGTGAGTTGAGTGTGGCTGACTGGGGAGTGTGGTGTGTGCATCTGACTGGTGAATGTGGCAGACTGGAGAGTGCAGCTGACTGTAGAGACAGGAGAGTGCAGCTGACTGGGTAGTATGGCGAGTGTGGCTAGTCTAAGAGTGATGTGAGTGTGGCTGACTGGAGTGTGCAGCAGATTGAGGAGTAGTGAGTGCAGCAGACTGGAAAGAGTTTTGAGTGTGGCTGACTAGAGAATGTGGCTGATTGGGAGTGGTGAGTGTGACTGACTAGAGAGTGTGGCTGATTGGAGAGTGGTGAGTGTGACTGACTTGAGAATGTGGCTGATTGGAGAGTGGTGAGTTCGACTGACTGGAGAGTGAGGTGAATGTGCGACTGATTGGTGGGTGAATTAGTGCGACCTACTGCTTCTTCTTTCTTTTCTTCTTTTGATGGTTGTGACTGGATGATTGGGTTGTAGACTCCCTGAGGTGGTGGATGAGCAAATGAAGTTCATCTTCTGCTCTCCCTCCATTTCTTTTGGGAGACTGGTGATTGTGATGTGATGTGTCTGTGGAGTTAGTTGAGTGTGTCTGGAGAATGAGGTGTGTGTGTGTGTGTGTTCTTCTTCATTCCATTCTTCTGCCCCTGTTCTTCCCCAAAGCATCTCCTTGCCATTATTCTGCCATCGATTTTCTTCCCTTGATTTCCCCCTTCATCTTCCCCCTTCTTCTTTTCCCGCTTCTTCACTCCATCTTCGACCGTTTTTCTCCACCTTCTTTTACCCATTCTTCTGCCCCCATTCTTCTCCCCACCATTTCTTCTCAATTGTTTTCAACCCGTTCTTTCCTCGTTCTAACCTCTATTCTTAAGACGAAGAAGAAGGGCGCCTTCTTCTTCTTCGTAATAGAGGTTAGAATGAGGAAAGAACGGGTTGAAAACAAGGGAGAAGAAATGGTGGGGAGAAGAATGGGGGGAGAAGAATGGGTAAAAGAAGGTGGAGAAAAACGGTCAAAGATGGAGTGAAGAAGCGGGAAAAGAAGAAGGGGGAAATAGAAAGATAAAAAAAAGGGGTGAAGATCGAGGGGTGAAGATCGATGGCAGAATAATGGGAAGGAGATGCTTTGGGGAAGAACAGGGGCAGAAGAATGGAATGAAGAAGAACACACACACACACACCTCATTCTCCAGACACACTCAACTAACTCCACAGACACATCACAATCACCAGTCTCCCAAAAGAAATGGAGGGAGAGCAGAAGATGAACTTCATTTGCTCATCCACCACCTCAGGGAGTCTACAACCCAATCATCCAGTCACAACCATCAAAATAAGAAGAAAAGAAAGAAGAAGCAGTAGGTCGCACTAATTCACCCACCAATCAGTCGCACATTCACCTCACTCTCCAGTCAGTCAAACTCACCACTCTCCAATCAGCCACATTCTCTAGTCAGTCACACTCACCACTCTCCAATCAGCCACACTCTCTAGTCAGTCACACTCACCACTCCCCAATCAGCCATATTCTCTAGTCAGCCACACTCAACACTCTCTCCAGTCAGCTGCACTCACCACTCCTCAATTTGCTGCACACTCCAGTCAGCCACACTCACATCACTCTTAGACTAGCCACACTCACCATACTACCCAGTCAGCTGCACTCTCCTGTCTCTACAGTCAGCTGCACTCTCCAGTCTGCCACATTCACCAGTCAGATGCACACAAAACACTCCCCAGTCAGCCACACTCACCTCACTCACCAGTTGCAATCACCTCAGTCACCACACTCTCCAATCAGCCACACTTATTCTCCACACTCCCCAGTCAGCCACACCCACCTCACTCATCAATCAGACACACTCAACTCACTTGCCAGTCAGATGCACACACCACACTCCCTACTCAGCCATGCACACCACACTCCCTAGTTAACCAGGCACTCCCCAGTTAGCCACACTCATCATACTTCCCAGTCAGCCTCACCACACTCCCCAGTCAGTGCACTCACCACTCTCCAGTCAATTGCAGACATCACTCTCCAGTCAGCCACACTCATCTTACTCTCCAGTCAACTGCAACATCACATTCCAGTCAGCCGCACTCACCATGCTCTCCAATCAGCTGCACTTAAAACTCTCCTGTCAGCCACATTCCCAACTCTCTGCAGTCAGCCAAAACTGCTCTCTCTCTAGTCAGCCACACTCAATTCACTCACCATCCACACTAAACTCACTCCCCAGTCAGCCTCACCACACTCCTCAGTCAGTGCACATCTCACTCTCCAGTCAGTCACAGGCACCAATCTCCAGTCAGCCACACTTACCACACTCTCCAGTCAGACCCACACACCACACTACCAAGTCAGCCATGCAGCAATACACTCCCCAGTCAGAACACTCACCACTCTCCAGCACTCAACACTCTCCAGCCAGATGTACACACAACACTAACTAGTCTGCCGCACATTCCCTAGTCAGCCGCACTTACTTCTCTCAAACTTCAGTTATACTCAACTCACTACACACTCACACACACCTCATTCTGCACTCACACACTTATTCTCTACTCACATACCTCAATCCAATATCACACATCTCACTCCCTACTTACACACTACATTACCCACCCATACACCACTCTCCAGTCAGCCACTCACATTACTCTCCAGACAGCCACACTCACCAAACACTCCAATAAGTTACACTCACCACACTCTTCAGTCAGCCATACTCACTGCTCTCTTCAGTCAGCTGTACTCACAACTCTCTCCAGTCAGCTGCACTCATCAAACTCTCCAGTCAGCCAAACTTGTACCACTTTCCAGTCAGCTGCACTCACCACACACTCCATTCTTTCCAATCAGCCAAACACAACCCTCTCCCCAGTCAGCTACACTCATTCCAGCCAGCCACACTAACCAGTCAGCCACACTCATCGCACTTCAGTCAGCCTTACTCACCACTCAGCCTTACTCACCACACTCACCTGTGAGCCACACTCTCCAGTCAGTCAAACTCACTACACACTCCAGTCAGCCCCTCACTACTCTCCAGTGAGCCACTCACCACACTCTCCAGTCAGCCACATTCACCACTCTCTCCATTCCCCCCGCATTCTCAATACTATCCTGTCATCTACACTCATCTCATTCTCCAGTCAGCCGTGCTCACCAGTCAACCATACTCATCAATCAGCTGCATTCACCACACTCTCCAGTCAGCCCCACTCAGCCACATATATACACTCACCAGTCACCCACACTTCACTCACTTATCCGTCAGTCGCATTCACTTCACTCCAAATTCGGTCATACTCAACTCACTACCCACTCACACACCTCATTCTGCACTCACACACTCATTCTCTACTCACATACCTCAATCTAATATCACACATCTCACTCCCCACTTACACACCACATTACCCACCCATACACCACTCTCCAGTCAGCCACTCACATTACTCTCCAGACAGCCACACTCACCAAACACTCCAATAAGTTACACTCACCACACTCTTCAGTCAGCCACACTCACTGCTCTTTCAGTCAGCTGTACTCACAACTCACTTTAGTCAGCTGCACTCATCAAACTCTCCAATCAGCCAAACTTGTACCACTTTCCAGTCAGCCACACTTGCCACACACTCCACTCTCTCCAATCAGCCAAACACAATCCTCTCCCCAGTCAGCTACACTCACTCCAGCCAGCCACACTAACCAGTCAGCCACATTCATCACACTTCAGTCATCCTTACTCACCACTCAGCCTTACTCACCACACTCACCTGTGAGCCACACTCTCCAGTCAGTCAAACTCACTACAACTCCAGTCAGCCACTTACTACTCTCCAGTGAGCCAATCACCACACTCTCCAATCAGCCACATTCACCACTCTCTCCAGTCTCCCGCACTCTCAATACTATCCTGTCATCTACACTCATCTCATTCTCCAGTCCACCACACTCACCAGTCAACCATACTCACCAATCAGCTGCATTCACCACACTCTCCAGTCAGCCCTACTCAGCCACATATACACACTCACCAGTCACCCACACTTCACTCACTTATCCATCAGTCACACTCACTTCACTCCAAATTCTGTCATACTCAACTCACTCCCCATTCACACATCTCATTCCTTACTCACATACCTCACTCCCTACTAATACATCTTACTCTCCACTCATACACCTCACTCCCTACTAATACATCTCACTCCCCACTCATACATCTCACTCCCCACTCACACACCTCATTACCCACCACACACCTCATGCCCTACTTATATACCTTACTCCACATTTACTCACCTTACTCCACATTTACTCACCTTACTCCAGAGTCTCACACACACCTCAATCCCCATTCATATGCACCTCAATCTCCAATCATACATCTCACTCTTCAGTCACACTCATCAACCACACAAACCTCACTTTCCCCTCACTCTTCGGGAAGAAGAGCAAGAAGAAAAAGGAAGAGGGGAGAAAAAGGGACAAAGAAAAAGAGACGAAGTAGAAGAAAATATGGAGAAAAGAAAACTGGGCATAGAAGAACGGAAGGAGAAGAAGGCGTGAAAAAGAAGTGGGTATGGAATAGAGTAGAATGGGGGATAAGAAGGGTGGAAAAAAGGAAAGCAGACTTGTCCAAAGTCTGTGAAGTTTTTTATGGGATGGGGTAACCAGCCCCATGCCCAACCCTCCTTAGTCGCTTTTTACAACATGCATGGTAGGGTGCAGTGTTACTATTCTTTGCTCCCCTTTCGGGCCCCGGTAACACACGGGTGGTAGAAGCAGAGGCAAATAAGAAAAACAAAACGGGGAGAAGGATAAGGGAGATGAATGGAGGGAAAAGAACAGGAAAATGAATGGGGAAAAACTAGAGGCAAAGTTAAAGGGGGGAGTAGAAGGGAGGAGAAGAGGCAAAGAAGAAGGGATTAAAAAGAAGGAGCAGAAGAAAGGGTGCAGAAGAAAATATGGAGAAAAGAAAATTGGGCATAGAAGAACGGAAGGAGAAGAAGGCGTGCAAAAGAAGTGAGTATGGAATAGAGTAGAATGGAGGATAAGAAGGGTGGGAAAAAGTAAGGTGAGTAAATGTGGAGTAAGGTATATAAGTAAGGAATGAGGTGTGTGGTGGGTAATGAGGTGTGTGAGTGGGGAGTGAGGTGTATGAGTGGGGAGTGAGATGTATTAGTAGGGAGTGAGGTGTATGAGTGGAGAGTAAGATGTATTAGTAGGGAGTGAGGTATGTGAGTAAGGAATGAGATGTGTGAATGGGGAGAGAGAGTTGAGTATGACAGAATTTGGAGTGAAGTGAGTGCAACTGATGGATAAGTGAGTGAAGTGTGGGTGACTGTGTATATGTGGCTGAGTAGGGCTGACTGGAGAGTGTGGTGAATGCAGCTGATTGGCGAGTATGGTTGACTGGTGAGTGCGGCTGACTGGAGAATGAGATGAGTGTAGATGACAGGATAGTATTGAGAGTGCGGGAGACTGGAGAGAGTGGTGAATGTGGCTGACTGGAGAGTGTGGTGAGTGGCTCACTGGAGAGTAGTAAGTGGCTGACTGGAGTGTGTAGTGAGTTTGACTGACTGGAGAGTGTGGCTCACAGGTGAGTGTGGTGAGTAAGGCTGAGTGGTGAGTAAGGATGACTGAAGTGTGATGAATGTGGCTGACTGGTTAGTGTGGCTGGCTGGAGTGAGTGTAGCTGACTGGGGAGAGGATTGTGTTTGGCTGATTGGAGAGAGTGGAGTGTGTGTGGCAAGTGTGGCTGACTGGAAAGTGGTACAAGTTTGGCTGATTGGAGAGTTTGATGAGTGCAGCTGACTGGAGAGAGTTGTGAGTACAGCTGACTGAAGAGAGCAGTGAGTGTGGCTGACTGAAGAGTGTGGTGAGTGTAGCTTATTGGAGTGTTTGGTGAGTGTGGCTGTCTGGAGAGTAATGTGAGTGGCTGACTGGAGAGTGGTGTATGGGTGGGTAATGTGGTGTGTAAGTGGGGAGTGAGATGTGTGATATTAGATTGAGGTATGTGAGTAGAGAATGAGTGTGTGAGTGCAGAATGAGGTGTGTGAGTGGGTAGTGAGTTGAGTATGACAGAATTTGGAGTGAAGTGAGTGTGACTGATGGATAAGTGAGTGAAGTGTGGGTGACTGGTGAGTGTGTATATGTGGCTGAGTGGGGCTGACTGGAGAGTGTGGTGAATGCAGCTGATTGGTGAGTATGGTTGACTGGTGAGCGCGGCTGACTGGAGAATGAGATGAGTGTAGATGACAGGATAGTATTGTGAGTGCGGGGGACTGGAGAGAGTGGTGAATGTGGCTGACTGGAGAGTGTGGTGAGTGGCTCACTGGAGAGTAGTTAGTGGCTGACTGGAGTGTGTAGTGAGTTTGACTGACTGGAGAGTGTGGCTCACAGGTGAGTGTGGTGAGTAAGGCTGAGTGGTGAGTAAGGATGACTGAAGTGTGATGAATGTGGCTGACTGGTTAGCATGGCTGGCTGGAGTGAGTGTAGCTGACTGGGGAGAGGATTGTGTTTGGCTGATTGGAGAGAGTGGAGTGTGTGGCAAGTGTGGCTGACTGGAAAGTGGTACAAGTTTGGCTGATTGGAGAGTTTGATGAGTGCAGCTGACTGGAGAGAGTTGTGAGTACAGCTGACTGAAGAGAGCAGTGAGTGTGGCTGACTGAAGAGTGTGGTGAGTGTAGCTTATTGGAGTGTTTGGTGAGTGTGGCTGTCTGGAGAGTAATGTGAGTGGCTGACTGGAGAGTGGTGTATGGGTGGGTAATGTAGTGTGTAAGTGGGGAGTGAGATGTGTGATATTAGATTGAGGTATGTGAGTAGAGAATGAGTGTGTGAGTGCAGAATGAGGTGTGTGAGTGGGTAGTGAGTTGAGTATGACAGAATTTGGAGTGAAGTGAGTGTGACTGATGGATAAGTGAGTGAAGTGTGGGTGACTGGTGAGTGTGTATATGTGGCTGAGTGGGGCTGACTGGAGAGTGTGGTGAATGCAGCTGATTGGTGAGTATGGTTGACTGGTGAGCGCGGCTGACTAGAGAATGAGATGAGTGTAGATGACAGGATAGTATTGTGAGTGCGGGGGACTGGAGAGAGTGGTGAATGTGGCTGACTGGAGAGTGTGGTGAGTGGCTCACTGGAGAGTAGTTAGTGGCTCACTGGAGTGTGTAGTGAGTTTGACTGACTGGAGAGTGTGGCTCACAGGTGAGTGTGGTGAGCAAGGCTGAGTGGTGAGTAAGGATGACTGAAGTGTGATGAATGTGGCTGACTGATTAGTGTGGTTGGCTGGAGTGAGTGTAGCTGACTGGGGAGTGGGTTGTGTTTGGCTGATTGGAGAGAGTGGAGTGTGTGGCAAGTGCAGCTGACTGGAAAGTGGTACAAGTTTGGCTGACTGGAGAGTTTGATGAGTGCAGCTGACTGGAGAGAGTTGTGAGTACAGATGACTGAAGAGAGCAGTGAGTGTGGCTGACTGAAGAGTGTGGTGAATGTAGCTTATTGGAGTGTTTGGTGAGTGTGGCTGTCTGGAGAATAATGTGAGTGGCTGGAGTGAATGTGCTAGTAGTGCAATGTCATCTGCATATTCCAGATCTTCCAATGTAGAAAATGTAGTCCATCTTATTCCTCTTGGACTGCCCTCTGTTGTCTGGCGCATCACCCAGTCTATGACTGTTAAAAATAGAGTGGTTGATAAGGGGCATCCCTGTCGTACTCCTGTCTTCACCTCAAAGGTTAGGTTGCTCTGCCCAACACTACACGTAAAGTTGGCATAGAGGCTTTTTATGATTGACACTATGCAGCTTGGAATTCCATAAGCCCTCTGACCGAGCCGAGTGGAATCAATTTGTTGTTGCTCTACAAGACGCCACTAGGCTTGATGGCCACTGACTGCTTTGACAGTCGGCGGCTAAGGATCAAAGAAGAAGAAGAGTGGGGAGTGAGTTTAGTGTAACTGAGTGTTACTAGTGTGTTTGTGGTACTGTGTTGACTGGTACTGCCGACAAGGGTGATGTCAAAACTGTTGGGCTTACTGTTAGTGGCCAACGTGTTTATAATAAAGTGAATGTTAGTGGGTTTTTAATGATGATGAGGACAATGCCAACGCAACAGCAATGACTGGGTCATAAAGATGACCAACTGGTAAGTCAAGCAGGCTGGACCCATTGTTTGACGATAATTTACGTCACAGTTTATTGTAGACGAGGTACAGACATCATAGGCAGGTAGTAACAATTCATACAAGTACGTTTCATCATGAAAATACATCATCATCAAGTAAGCATTGATATGGCCATTGATTGACAGCACTGGCCATTATAGCATCAAGGTCAACTGCTTGACAGAATACAGGACACTGTCGAATGGACAGTTCGTCTTATATATTATTCTGACATCTTAATCTGCTCCTGATGTCAGAGGGTCGCACTAGCAGCTGCACATGTTGAGTTCAGTTGAAGCTCTGTCGTAACATACAGGTTTGCAAGTCTCTGGAGAGTGAATTGAGTGTGGCTGACTGTCATACTCAACTCACTCCCCATTCACACATCTCATTCCTTACTCACATACCTCACTCCCTACTAATACATCTTACTCTCCACTCATACACCTCACTCCCTACTAATACATCTCACTCCCCACTCATACACCTCACTCCCCACTCACACACCTCATTACCCACCACACACCTCATTCCCTACTTATATACCTTACTCCACATTTACTCACCTTACTTTTTCCCACCCGTCTTATCCTCCATTCTACTCTATTCCATACTCACTTCTTTTGCACGCCTTCTTCTCCTTCCGTTCTTCTATGCCCAATTTTCTTTTCTCCATATTTTCTTCTGCACCCTTTCTTCTGCTCCTTCTTTTTAATCCCTTCTTCTTTGCCTCTTCTCCTCCCTTCTACTCCCCCCTTTAACTTTGCCTCTAGTTTTTCCCCATTCATTTTCCTGTTCTTTTCCCTCCATTCATCTCCCTTATCCTTCTCCCCGTTTTGTTTTTCTTATTTGCCTCTGCTTCTACCACCCGTGTGTTACCGGGGCCCGAAAGGGGAGCAAAGAATAGTAACACTGCACCCTACCATGCATGTCGTAAAAAGCGACTAAGGAGGGTTGGGCATGGGGCTGGTTACCCCATCCCGTAAAAAACTTCACAGACTTTGGACAAGTCTGCTTTCCTTTTTTCCACCCTTCTTATCCCCCATTCTACTCTATTCCATACCCACTTCTTTTTCACGCCTTCTTCTCCTTCCGTTCTTCTATGCCCAATTTTCTTTTCTCCATATTTTCTTCTACTTCGTCTCTTTTTCTTTGTCCCTTTTTCTCCCCTCTTCCTTTTTCTTCTTGCTCTTCTTCCCGAAGAGTGAGGCTTGTGTGAGGGGAAAGTGAGGTTTGTGTGGTTGATGAGTGTGACTGAAGAGTGAGATGTATGATTGGAGATTGATGTGTATATGAATGGGGATTAAGGTGTGTGTGTGACTCTGGAGTAACGTGAGTAAATGTGGAGTAATAAGGTATATAAGTAGGGAATGAGGTGTGTGGTGGGTAATGAGGTGTGTGAGTGGGGAGTGAGGTGTATGAGTGGGGAGTGAGATGTATTAGTAGGGAGTGAGGTGTATGAGTGGAGAGTAAGATGTATTAGTAGGGAGTGAGGTATGTGAGTAAGGAATGAGATGTGTGAATGAGGAGTGAGTTGAGTATGACATAATTTAGAGTGAAGTGAGTGTGACTGATGGATAAGTGAGGGAAGTGTGGGTGACTGGTGAGTGTGTATATGTGGCTGAGTAGGGCTGACTGGAGAGTGTGGTGAATGCAGCTGATTGGTGAGTATGGTTGACTGGTGAGTGCGGCTGACTGGAGAATGAGATGAGTGTAGATGCTCTCCCTCCATTTCTTTTGGGTGATTGTGATGTGTCTGTGGAGTTAGTTGAGTGTGTCTGGAGAATGAGGTGTGTGTGTGTTCTTCTTCATTCCATTCTTCAGCCCCTGTTCTTCCCCAAAGCATCTGCTTCCCATTATTCTGCCATCGTTTTTTCTCCCCTCGATCTTCTTCACTCCTTTTTTAATCTTTCTGTTTCCCCCTTCATCTTCTTCTTTTCTCGCTTCTTCACTCCATCTTCGACCGTTTTTCTCCACCTTCTTTTACCCATTCTTCTCCCCCTATTCTTCTCCCCACCATTTCTTCTCCCTTGTTTTCAACCCGTTTTAACCTCTATTCTTAAGACGAAGAAGAAGAAGGCGCCCTTCTTCTTTGTCCTTCTTCTCCCTCAAACTTCTCTTATTTCTTCTCTTTTATACTAACCCAATTCTTCTTCCCTTTCTTCTCCCACCATTCTTCTCCCCTTTCTTATTCCCCATTCTTCTCCCACCATTCTTCTCCCCTTTCTTATTCCCTATTCTTCTCCCACCTTTCTTCTGCACCCTTTCTTCTGCTCCTTCTTTTTAATCTCTTCTTCTTTGCCTCTTCTTCTCCTACCTTCTACTCCCCCCTTTAACTTTGCCTCTAATTTTCCTCCATTCATCTCCCTTATCCTTCTCCCCATTTTGTTTTTCTTATTTGCCTCTGCTTCTACCACCCGTGTGTTACCGGGGCCCGAAAGGGGAGCAAAGAATAGTTACACTGCACCCTACCATGCATGTCGTAAAAAGCGACTAAGGAGGGTTGGGCATGGGGCTGGTTACCCCATCCCGTAAAAAACTTCACAGACTTTGGACAAGTCTGCTTTCCTTTTTCAACCCTTCTTATCCCCCATTCTACTCTATTCCATACCCACTTCTTTTTCAGGCCTTCTTCTCCTTCTGTTCTTTTATGCCCAATTTTCTTTTCTCCATATTTTCTTCTACTTCGTCTCTTTTTCTTTGTCCCTTTTTCTCCCCTCTTCCTTTTTCTTCTTGCTCTTCTTCCCGAAGAGTGAGGCTTGTGTGAGGGGAAAGTGAGGTTTGTGTGGTTAATGAGTGTGACTGAAGAGTGAGATGTATGATTGGAGATTGAGGTGCATATGAATGGGGATTGAGGTGTGTGTGTGGCTCTGGAGTAAGGTGTGTAAATGTGGAGTAAGGTATATAAGTAGGGAATGTGGTGGGTAATGAGGTGTGGGGAGTGAGGTGTATGAGTGGGGAGTGAGATGTATTAGTAGGGAGTGAAGTGTATGAGTGGAGAGTAAGGTGTATTAGTAGGGAGTGAGGTATGTGAGTAAGGAATGAGATGTGTGAATGGGGAGTTGAGTATGACAGAATTTAGAGTGAAGTGAGTGCGACTGATGGATAAGTGAGTGAAGTGTGGGTGACTGGTGAGTGTGTATATGTGGCTGAGTAGGGCTGACTGGAGAGTGTGGTGAATGCAGCTGATTGGTGAGTATGGTTGACTGGTGAGTGCGGCTGACTGGAGAATGAGATAAGTGTAGATGCTCTCCCTCCATTTCTTTTGGGAGACTGGTGATTGTGATGTGTCTGTGGAGTTAGTTGAGTGTGTCTGCAGAATGAGGTGTGTGTGTTCTTCTTCATTCCATTCTTCTGCCCCTGTTCTTCCTCAAAGCATCTCCTTCCCATTATTCTGCCATCGTTTTTTTCTCCTCTCGATCTTCTTCACCCCTTTTTTTATCTTTCTATTTCCCCCTTCATCTTCCCCCTTCTTCTTTTTCTCGCTTCTTCACTCCATCTTCGACCGTTTTTCTCCACCTTCTTTTACCCATTCTTCTCCCCCCATTCTTCTCCCCACCATTTCTTCTCCCTTGTTTTCAACCCGCTCTTTCCTCATTCTAACCTCTATTCTTAAGACGAAGAAGAAGGCGCCCTTCTTCTTCGTCCTTCTTCTCCCTCAAACTTCTCTTATTTCTTCTCTTTTATACTAACCCAATTATTCTTCCCTTTCTTCTCCCACCATTCTTCTCCCCTTTCTTATTCCCCATTCTTCTCCCACCATTCTTCTCCCCTTTCTTATTCCCCATTCTTCTCCCACCTTTCTTCTGCACTCTTTCTTCTGCTCCTTCTTTTTAATCCCTTCTTCTTTGCCTCTTCTTCTACTCCCCACTTTAACTTTGCCTCTAATTTTCCCCCATTCATCTTCCCGTTCTTTTCCCTCCATTCATCTCCCTTATCCTTCTCCCCGTTTTGTTTTTCTTATTTGCCTCTGCTTCTACCACCCGTGTGTTACCGGGGCCCGAAAGGGGAGCAAAGAATAGTACCACTGCACCCTACCATGCATGTCATAAAAAGCGACTAAGGAGGGTTGGGCATGGGGCTGGTTACCTCATCCCGTAAAAAACTTCACAGACTTTGGACAAGTCTGCTTTCCTTTTTTCCACCCTTCTTATCCCCCATTCTACTCTATTCCATACCCACTTCTTTTTCACGCCTTCTTCTCCTTCTGTTCTTCTATGCCCAATTTTCTTTTCTCCATATTTTCTTCTACTTCGTCTCTTTTTCTTTGTCCCTTTTTCTCCCCTCTTCCTTTTTCTTCTTGCTCTTCTTCCCGAAGAGTGAGTCTTGTGTGAGGGGAAAGTGAGGTTTGTGTGGTTGATGAGTGTGACTGAAGAGTGAGATGTATGATTGGAGATTGAGGTGCATATGAATGGGGATTAAGGTGTGTGTGTGACTCTGGAGTAAGGTGAGTAAATGTGGAGTAAGGTATATAAGTAGGGAATGAGGTATGTGGTGGGTAATGAGGTGTGTGAGTGGGGAGTGAGGTGTATGAGTGGGGAGTGAGATGTATTAGTAGGGAGTGAGGTGTATGAGTGGGGAGTGAGATGTATTAGTAGGGAGTGAGGTGTATGAGTGGAGAGTAAGATGTATTAGTAGGGAGTGAGGTATGTGAGTAAGGAATGAGATGTGTGAATGAGGAGTGAGTTGAGTATGACAGAATTTAGTGTGAAGTGAGTGTGACTGATGGATAAGTGAGGTAAGTGTGGGTGACTGGTGAGTGTGTATATGTGGCTGAGTAGGGCTGACTGGAGAGTGTGGTGAATGCAGCTGATTGGTGAGTATGGTTGACTGGTGAGTGCGGCTGACTGGAGAATGAGATGAGTGTAGATGCTCTCCCTCCATTTCTTTTGGGTGATTGTGATGTGTCTGTGGAGTTAGTTGAGTGTGTCTGGAGAATGAGGTGTGTGTGTGTTCTTCTTCATTCCATTCTTCAGTCCCTGTTCTTCCCCAAAGCATCTCCTTCCCATTATTCTGCCATCGTTTTTTTTCTCCCCTCGATCTTCTTCACCCCTTTTTTTATCTTTCCATTTCCCCCTTCATCTTCCCCCTTCTTCTTTTCTCGCTTCTTCACTCCATCTTCGACCGTTTTTCTCCACCTTCTTTTACCCATTCTTCTCCCCACCATTTCTTCTCCCTTGTTTTCAACCCGTTCTTTCCTCGTTCTAACCTCTATTCTTAAGACGAAGAAGAAGAAAGTGCCCTTCTTCTAGACGAAGAAGAAGAAAGCGCCCTTCTTCTTCGTCCTTCTTCTCCCTCAAACTTCTTATTTCTTCTCTTTTATACTAACCCAATTCTTCTTCCCTTTCTTCTCCCACCATTCTTCTCCCCTTTCTTATTCACCATTCTTCTCCCACCATTCTTCTCCCCTTTCTTATTCCCCATTCTTCTCCCCTTTCTTATTCCCCATTCTTCTCCCACCTTTCTTCTGCACCCTTTCTTCTGCTCCTTCTTTTTAATCCCTTCTTCTTTGCCTCTTCTTCTACTCCCCCCTTTAACTTTGCCTCTAATTTTCCCCCATTCATCTTCCCGTTCTTTTCCCTCCATTCATCTCCCTTATCCTTCTCCCCGTTTTGTTTTTCTTATTTGCCTCTGCTTCTACCACCCGTGTGTTACCGGGGCCCGAAAGGGGAGCAAAGAATAGTAACACTGCACCCTACCATGCATGTCGTAAAAAGCGACTAAGGAGGGTTGGGCATGGGGCTGGTTACCCCATCCCATAAAAAACTTCAGACTTTGGACAAGTCTGCTTTCCTTTTTTCCACCCTTCTTATCCCCCATTCTACTCTATTCCATACCCACTTCTTTTTCACGCCTTCTTCTCCTTCCGTTCTTCTATGCCCAGTTTTCTTTTCTCCATATTTTCTTCTACTTCGTCTCTTTTTCTTTGTCCCTTTTTCTCCCCTCTTCCTTTTTCTTCTTGCTCTTCTTCCCGAAGAGTGAGGGGAAAGTGAGGTTTGTGTGGTTGATGAGTGTGACTGAAGAGTGAGATGTATGATTGGAGATTGAGGTGCATATGAATGGGGATTGAGGTGTGTGTGAGACTCTGGAGTAAGGTGAGTAAATGTGGAGTAAGGTGAGTAAATGTGGAGTAAGGTATATAAGTAGGGCATGAGGTGTGTGGTGGGTAATGAGGTGTGTGAGTGGGGAGTGAGATGTATGAGTGGGGAGTGAGATGTATTAGTAGGGAGTGAGGTGTATGAGTGGAGAGTAAGATGTATTAGTAGGGAGTGAGGTATGTGAGTAAGGAATGAGATGTGTGAATGGGGAGTGAGTTGAGTATGACAGAATTTGGAGTGAAGTGAGTGTGACTGATGGATAAGTGAGGGAAGTGTGGGTGACTGGTGAGTGTGTATATGTGGCTGAGTAGGGCTGACTGGAGAGTGTGGTGAATGCAGCTGATTGGTGAGTATGGTTGACTGGTGAGTGCGGCTGACTGGAGAATGAGATGAGTGTAGATGCTCTCCCTCCATTTCTTTTGGGTGATTGTGATGTGTCTGTGGAGTTAGTTGAGTGTGTCTGGAGAATGAGGTGTGTGTGTGTTCTTCTTCATTCCATTCTTCAGCCCCTGTTCTTCCCCAAAGCATCTGCTTCCCATTATTCTGCCATCGTTTTTTCTCCCCTCGATCTTCTTCACTCCTTTTTTAATCTTTCTGTTTCCCCCTTCATCTTCTTCTTTTCTCGCTTCTTCACTCCATCTTCGACCGTTTTTCTCCACCTTCTTTTACCCATTCTTCTCCCCCTATTCTTCTCCCCACCATTTCTTCTCCCTTGTTTTCAACCCGTTTTAACCTCTATTCTTAAGACGAAGAAGAAGAAGGCGCCCTTCTTCTTTGTCCTTCTTCTCCCTCAAACTTCTCTTATTTCTTCTCTTTTATACTAACCCAATTCTTCTTCCCTTTCTTCTCCCACCATTCTTCTCCCCTTTCTTATTCCCCATTCTTCTCCCACCATTCTTCTCCCCTTTCTTATTCCCTATTCTTCTCCCACCTTTCTTCTGCTCCTTCTTTTTAATCTCTTCTTCTTTGCCTCTTCTTCTCCTACCTTCTACTCCCCCCTTTAACTTTGCCTCTAATTTTCCTCCATTCATCTCCCTTATCCTTCTCCCCATTTTGTTTTTCTTATTTGCCTCTGCTTCTACCACCCGTGTGTTACCGGGGCCCGAAAGGGGAGCAAAGAATAGTTACACTGCACCCTACCATGCATGTCGTAAAAAGCGACTAAGGAGGGTTGGGCATGGGGCTGGTTACCCCATCCCGTAAAAAACTTCACAGACTTTGGACAAGTCTGCTTTCCTTTTTCAACCCTTCTTATCCCCCATTCTACTCTATTCCATACCCACTTCTTTTTCAGGCCTTCTTCTCCTTCTGTTCTTTTATGCCCAATTTTCTTTTCTCCATATTTTCTTCTACTTCGTCTCTTTTTCTTTGTCCCTTTTTCTCCCCTCTTCCTTTTTCTTCTTGCTCTTCTTCCCGAAGAGTGAGGCTTGTGTGAGGGGAAAGTGAGGTTTGTGTGGTTAATGAGTGTGACTGAAGAGTGAGATGTATGATTGGAGATTGAGGTGCATATGAATGGGGATTGAGGTGTGTGTGTGGCTCTGGAGTAAGGTGTGTAAATGTGGAGTAAGGTATATAAGTAGGGAATGTGGTGGGTAATGAGGTGTGGGGAGTGAGGTGTATGAGTGGGGAGTGAGATGTATTAGTAGGGAGTGAAGTGTATGAGTGGAGAGTAAGGTGTATTAGTAGGGAGTGAGGTATGTGAGTAAGGAATGAGATGTGTGAATGGGGAGTTGAGTATGACAGAATTTAGAGTGAAGTGAGTGCGACTGATGGATAAGTGAGTGAAGTGTGGGTGACTGGTGAGTGTGTATATGTGGCTGAGTAGGGCTGACTGGAGAGTGTGGTGAATGCAGCTGATTGGTGAGTATGGTTGACTGGTGAGTGCGGCTGACTGGAGAATGAGATAAGTGTAGATGCTCTCCCTCCATTTCTTTTGGGAGACTGGTGATTGTGATGTGTCTGTGGAGTTAGTTGAGTGTGTCTGCAGAATGAGGTGTGTGTGTTCTTCTTCATTCCATTCTTCTGCCCCTGTTCTTCCTCAAAGCATCTCCTTCCCATTATTCTGCCATCGTTTTTTTCTCCTCTCGATCTTCTTCACCCCTTTTTTTATCTTTCTATTTCCCCCTTCATCTTCCCCCTTCTTCTTTTTCTCGCTTCTTCACTCCATCTTCGACCGTTTTTCTCCACCTTCTTTTACCCATTCTTCTCCCCCCATTCTTCTCCCCACCATTTCTTCTCCCTTGTTTTCAACCCGCTCTTTCCTCATTCTAACCTCTATTCTTAAGACGAAGAAGAAGGCGCCCTTCTTCTTCGTCCTTCTTCTCCCTCAAACTTCTCTTATTTCTTCTCTTTTATACTAACCCAATTATTCTTCCCTTTCTTCTCCCACCATTCTTCTCCCCTTTCTTATTCCCCATTCTTCTCCCCTTTCTTATTCCCCATTCTTCTCCCACCTTTCTTCTGCACTCTTTCTTCTGCTCCTTCTTTTTAATCCCTTCTTCTTTGCCTCTTCTTCTACTCCCCACTTTAACTTTGCCTCTAATTTTCCCCCATTCATCTTCCCGTTCTTTTCCCTCCATTCATCTCCCTTATCCTTCTCCCCGTTTTGTTTTTCTTATTTGCCTCTGCTTCTACCACCCGTGTGTTACCGGGGCCCGAAAGGGGAGCAAAGAATAGTACCACTGCACCCTACCATGCATGTCATAAAAAGCGACTAAGGAGGGTTGGGCATGGGGCTGGTTACCTCATCCCGTAAAAAACTTCACAGACTTTGGACAAGTCTGCTTTCCTTTTTTCCACCCTTCTTATCCCCCATTCTACTCTATTCCATACCCACTTCTTTTTCACGCCTTCTTCTCCTTCTGTTCTTCTATGCCCAATTTTCTTTTCTCCATATTTTCTTCTACTTCGTCTCTTTTTCTTTGTCCCTTTTTCTCCCCTCTTCCTTTTTCTTCTTGCTCTTCTTCCCGAAGAGTGAGTCTTGTGTGAGGGGAAAGTGAGGTTTGTGTGGTTGATGAGTGTGACTGAAGAGTGAGATGTATGATTGGAGATTGAGGTGCATATGAATGGGGATTAAGGTGTGTGTGTGACTCTGGAGTAAGGTGAGTAAATGTGGAGTAAGGTATATAAGTAGGGAATGAGGTATGTGGTGGGTAATGAGGTGTGTGAGTGGGGAGTGAGGTGTATGAGTGGGGAGTGAGATGTATTAGTAGGGAGTGAGGTGTATGAGTGGGGAGTGAGATGTATTAGTAGGGAGTGAGGTGTATGAGTGGAGAGTAAGATGTATTAGTAGGGAGTGAGGTATGTGAGTAAGGAATGAGATGTGTGAATGAGGAGTGAGTTGAGTATGACAGAATTTAGTGTGAAGTGAGTGTGACTGATGGATAAGTGAGGTAAGTGTGGGTGACTGGTGAGTGTGTATATGTGGCTGAGTAGGGCTGACTGGAGAGTGTGGTGAATGCAGCTGATTGGTGAGTATGGTTGACTGGTGAGTGCGGCTGACTGGAGAATGAGATGAGTGTAGATGCTCTCCCTCCATTTCTTTTGGGTGATTGTGATGTGTCTGTGGAGTTAGTTGAGTGTGTCTGGAGAATGAGGTGTGTGTGTGTTCTTCTTCATTCCATTCTTCAGTCCCTGTTCTTCCCCAAAGCATCTCCTTCCCATTATTCTGCCATCGTTTTTTTTCTCCCCTCGATCTTCTTCACCCCTTTTTTTATCTTTCCATTTCCCCCTTCATCTTCCCCCTTCTTCTTTTCTCGCTTCTTCACTCCATCTTCGACCGTTTTTCTCCACCTTCTTTTACCCATTCTTCTCCCCACCATTTCTTCTCCCTTGTTTTCAACCCGTTCTTTCCTCGTTCTAACCTCTATTCTTAAGACGAAGAAGAAGAAAGTGCCCTTCTTCTAGACGAAGAAGAAGAAAGCGCCCTTCTTCTTCGTCCTTCTTCTCCCTCAAACTTCTTATTTCTTCTCTTTTATACTAACCCAATTCTTCTTCCCTTTCTTCTCCCACCATTCTTCTCCCCTTTCTTATTCACCATTCTTCTCCCCTTTCTTATTCCCCATTCTTCTCCCCTTTCTTATTCCCCATTCTTCTCCCACCTTTCTTCTGCACCCTTTCTTCTGCTCCTTCTTTTTAATCCCTTCTTCTTTGCCTCTTCTTCTACTCCCCCCTTTAACTTTGCCTCTAATTTTCCCCCATTCATCTTCCCGTTCTTTTCCCTCCATTCATCTCCCTTATCCTTCTCCCCGTTTTGTTTTTCTTATTTGCCTCTGCTTCTACCACCCGTGTGTTACCGGGGCCCGAAAGGGGAGCAAAGAATAGTAACACTGCACCCTACCATGCATGTCGTAAAAAGCGACTAAGGAGGGTTGGGCATGGGGCTGGTTACCCCATCCCATAAAAAACTTCAGACTTTGGACAAGTCTGCTTTCCTTTTTTCCACCCTTCTTATCCCCCATTCTACTCTATTCCATACCCACTTCTTTTTCACGCCTTCTTCTCCTTCCGTTCTTCTATGCCCAGTTTTCTTTTCTCCATATTTTCTTCTACTTCGTCTCTTTTTCTTTGTCCCTTTTTCTCCCCTCTTCCTTTTTCTTCTTGCTCTTCTTCCCGAAGAGTGAGGGGAAAGTGAGGTTTGTGTGGTTGATGAGTGTGACTGAAGAGTGAGATGTATGATTGGAGATTGAGGTGCATATGAATGGGGATTGAGGTGTGTGTGAGACTCTGGAGTAAGGTGAGTAAATGTGGAGTAAGGTGAGTAAATGTGGAGTAAGGTATATAAGTAGGGCATGAGGTGTGTGGTGGGTAATGAGGTGTGTGAGTGGGGAGTGAGATGTATGAGTGGGGAGTGAGATGTATTAGTAGGGAGTGAGGTGTATGAGTGGAGAGTAAGATGTATTAGTAGGGAGTGAGGTATGTGAGTAAGGAATGAGATGTGTGAATGGGGAGTGAGTTGAGTATGACAGAATTTGGAGTGAAGTGAGTGTGACTGATGGATAAGTGAGTGAAGTGTGGGTGACTGGTGAGTGTGTATATGTGGCTGAGTAGGGCTGACTGGAGAGTGTGGTGAATGCAGCTGATTGGTGAGTATGGTTGACTGGTGAGTGTGGTGGACTGGAGAATGAGATGAGTGTAGATGACAGGATAGTATTGAGAGTGCGGGAGACTGGAGAGAGTGGTGAATGTGGCTGATTGGAGAGTGTGGTGATTGGCTCACTGGAGAGTAGTAAGTGGCTGACTGGAGTTGTAGTGAGTTTGACTGACTGGAGAGTGTGGCTCACAGGTGAGTGTGGTGAGTAAGGCTGAGTGGTGAGTAAGGATGACTGAAGTGTGATGAATGTGGATGACTGGTTAGTGTGGCTGGCTGGAGTGAGTGTAGCTGACTGGGGAGAGGATTGTGTTTGGCTGATTGGAGAGAGTGGAGTGTGTGGCAAGTGTGGCTGACTGGAAAGTGGTACAAGTTTGGCTGATTGGAGAGTTTGATGAGTGCAGCTGACTAAAGTGAGTTGTGAGTACAGCTGACTGAAAGAGCAGTGAGTGTGGCTGACTGAAGAGTGTGGTGAGTGTAACTTATTGGAGTGTTTGGTGAGTGTGGCTGTCTGGAGAGTAATGTGAGTGGCTGACTGGAGAGTGGTGTATGGGTGGGTAATGTGGTGTGTAAGTGGGGAGTGAGATGTGTGATATTAGATTGAGGTATGTGAGTAGAGAATGAGTGTGTGAGTGCAGAATGAGGTGTGTGAGTGGGTAGTGAGTTGAGTATGACCGAATTTGGAGTGAAGTGAATGCGACTGACGGATAAGTGAGTGAAGTGTGGGTGACTGGTGAGTGTATATATGTGGCTGAGTGGGGCTGACTGTCAACCCTTCTTATCCCCCATTCTACTCTATTCCATACCCACTTCTTTTTCACGCCTTCTTCTCCTTCTGTTCTTTTATGCCCAATTTTCTTTTCTCCATATTTTCTTCTACTTCGTCTCTTTTTCTTTGTCCCTTTTTCTCCCCTCTTCCTTTTTCTTCTTGCTCTTCTTCCCGAAGAGTGAGGCTTGTGTGAGGGGAAAGTGAGGTTTGTGTGGTTAATGAGTGTGACTGAAGAGTGAGATGTATGATTGGAGATTGAGGTGCATATGAATGGGGATTGAGGTGTGTGTGTGGCTCTGGAGTAAGGTGTGTAAATGTGGAGTAAGGTATATAAGTAGGGAATGTGGTGGGTAATGAGGTGTGTGAGTGGGGAGTGAGGTGTATGAGTGGGGAGTGAGATGTATTAGTAGGGAGTGAAGTGTATGAGTGGAGAGTAAGGTGTATTAGTAGGGAGTGAGGTATGTGAGTAAGGAATGAGATGTGTGAATGGGGAGTTGAGTATGACAGAATTTAGAGTGAAGTGAGTGCGACTGATGGATAAGTGAGTGAAGTGTGGGTGACTGGTGAGTGTGTATATGTGGCTGAGTAGGGCTGACTGGAGAGTGTGGTGAATGCAGCTGATTGGTGAGTATGGTTGACTGGTGAGTGCGGCTGACTGGAGAATGAGATAAGTGTAGATGCTCTCCCTCCATTTCTTTTGGGAGACTGGTGATTGTGATGTGTCTGTGGAGTTAGTTGAGTGTGTCTGCAGAATGAGGTGTGTGTGTTCTTCTTCATTCCATTCTTCTGCCCCTGTTCTTCCTCAAAGCATCTCCTTCCCATTATTCTGCCATCGTTTTTTTCTCCTCTCGATCTTCTTCACCCCTTTTTTTATCTTTCTATTTCCCCCTTCATCTTCCCCCTTCTTCTTTTTCTCGCTTCTTCACTCCATCTTCGACCGTTTTTCTCCACCTTCTTTTACCCATTCTTCTCCCCCCATTCTTCTCCCCACCATTTCTTCTCCCTTGTTTTCAACCCGCTCTTTCCTCATTCTAACCTCTATTCTTAAGACGAAGAAGAAGGCGCCCTTCTTCTTCGTCCTTCTTCTCCCTCAAACTTCTCTTATTTCTTCTCTTTTATACTAACCCAATTATTCTTCCCTTTCTTCTCCCACCATTCTTCTCCCCTTTCTTATTCCCCATTCTTCTCCCACCATTCTTCTCCCCTTTCTTATTCCCCATTCTTCTCCCACCTTTCTTCTGCACTCTTTCTTCTGCTCCTTCTTTTTAATCCCTTCTTCTTTGCCTCTTCTTCTACTCCCCACTTTAACTTTGCCTCTAATTTTCCCCCATTCATCTTCCCGTTCTTTTCCCTCCATTCATCTCC
>JAMPIV010014942.1:57500-117134 GCA_024509875.1 Oreohelix idahoensis | reverse complement strand
TCTGTTGATCTGCTTCTTGGTCTTCCCACGTGCGGTAGACCCATATCTTCAGCTTCTGTATATATGTAGTGAGCGTCTGATTGGCAGAGTGGCTACAGCTCTTACCTCTCACAGCAAAATTACCGGAATCAAGACCTGGAAGCTACACGCCCCAGTTTACCGAGCTATAAATCGGTACCTGACTCTTGAGCTAGGAAAAGTAAAAGATATCGAGGAAGAGAGCTGGTCACCCCGCCTCATAAAAAAAGCTGGACTTAGTATAGTGAAGTCTCTAACAAGTCACACCCCTACGGCTGTGTCACCTACCTTTACTAGACAGACAGAAAAGCTGACAGGCAGGCAAACAGACAGAAAGACCCGCAGACAGACAGATAGATAGAAAGCTAGCTAGATAGATAGATAGATAGATAGATAGATAGATAGATAGATAGATAGATAGATAGATAGATAGATGGACGGACAGACAGTCAGATGGATGGATAGGTAGATAGATAGATAGATAGATAGATAGATAGATAGATAGATTAGATAGATAGATAGATAGATAGATAGATGGACGGACAGACAGTCAGATGGATGGATAGGTAGATAGATAGATAGATAGATAGATAGATAGATAGATAGATAGATAGATAGATAGATAGATAGATAGATAGATAGATGGACGGACAGACAGTCAGATGGATGGATAGGTAGATAGATAGATAGATAGATAGATAGATAGATAGATAGATTAGATAGATAGATAGATAGATAGATAGATAGATGGACGGACAGACAGTCAGATGGATGGATAGGTAGATAGATAGATAGATAGATAGATAGATAGATAGATAGATAGATAGATAGATAGATAGATAGATAGATAGATAGATAGATAGATAGATAGATAGATAGATAGATAGATAGATAGACCAACCACACATAACATAAAAGTAAAGGCAATTTCACACTAAATATTGCCGTAGGTAAGTGAAGTGTTAGGGACTTCACCTGTACTAATAGCTCTGAGCATTATGAGGGGGAATGGAAACAAAAGATGTTGCGACAGGCAGGCGATACAAGGAGACTTAACTGGAAGCCGCAACAAAGAGAAAGATTTAACGACAAGGGTGGATAATTTATATATCGGGCAACCAATCCCAAACCTGCCATCAATAGTACCTGTGGTAAAGTGGGATGATATAAATATTTATAGGGACTTAGTGTACTGACTGAGATCAGCTGTGAAGGTATCTGTATCTAATATGTGTAGTGTTTTACAGATAACCTTACTTACTGCCACATATTTATATCTCAGTCAGAATTATTCTGGAATATTGTGTTGGCAACGTTATATGTCTAGGGTTATGCAAATGATGAAGTGTAAGTCACCACAACAACAAACAGATAAACAATTTAATTATTCCACCATACTTGACAATACTGTGACACTCACAAACAGTCAACACTCTAGAAGACTATCTTAAAAGATTCAATGATAAATTTCAGATATATACAGATGTATTGATTTTCTCTACAATAGTGATCCTGATTCAACTACACAGTGAACCAGGCAATATAATAACATGTAATTTCAAATATTATGTACACAGATATAAATGTGGTCTTTGCATTGACATACAATATTAGTATTCTATGTGTGTGAGTTGTGATGTGGTAATATGAGGTAATACTGGTTTTGTTCTTCAAGATAGATTCTTATTAGACATCATGACTGCATGTGCTTGTGTATGTTTGGAACTAGTATTGGAGATGGTCTCAGTTCCGAACATTAAAACAATTAATTGCCCCTCTTTAATTAAGTTAGTGTCATTTACGAGGGGTACATAGTGTTGACCTCTTTTGGCCACAGTGGGCTTAACTTTCGTGATGGCGGCAGGCAAGGACTCCTCTGCTCGACTATTCACTGTTTCTGAAGACACCTCACTGGTTACTATAGGGACCCAAGAGTATGCTGTCAGCCTCTGGATTCAGCAAACGCTCAGACCAGGTGCGGCTTCAATACTAGGACCACAGTCCCTGAAACAAGAAGGATGTACCTCCTACTTCAGAACTAATTTATACTATCTGGCTAGACTGAGCACAATACATCACAAACACAGAGTTCAGAGCTTTAGTTTAACTGCTATCTTCTTCTGAAGCAGCTTACTCCAGTATTAACCTCCCTAACGGTTACTACGCCTCTGCCCTTTCAGCTATAATTCCTTCCATGTCATAAGGTAGGTGTCAGTGTACTATCTGGTAATTCCATGTAGTTTGACTTTTCTCCGACACCTTCTGTTCAGGTTGGAGCAATATATATATATAGATATAGGCCTTGTCTCATGTTCGCTACTGAACTGCACATATATACAGACATAAATTATCAATGTACATTCAATTTTCATTAAAAAGAGATCAAATATTTCAACCTACCAAAATTCAAGGAAATAAACACAGATACGTTGACTAGCACTGAATTCTGGCACAAATACTGGCACAAATTCCCATCTGCTTATGTTCCAGGCTTTTATTTAGCAAAAATATGAGCTGGCTTCAACGCACTGTTGCTTTATCAAGCTTATTTGAACTAGTGGTCTCGAACTAACGCTATCAATTAACTATATTAACAGACCTAACCAATCAGGCCATCTCTACCCAATCGTTTGAAAAAAAGTACTCTTACTTCCGTCTCCCTTGACAACAAAAGATAGCATTTATAGTCCGACTAATCGTGTTTAGCCTTACATATCATTCCATCCAATCAATTCAAATGTAACTTGTGGCCTATTTCCGTACAATGGTGGTTTAAAATTCTGCCACTGAGCGACTCCGAGTTTTTAGGTTGTCTGACACCCTCATTATTTTCTTTTGCCTATAATTTATTAATTCCTGGACTATTTGCGTAACACTTAACATATTCTGTGTCAGCAAGCCCTAAGGAATCCAAATATCTCAATCTAAGGGAGCTAGGTGGCTGCGTTCAAAATGTGCATTTTCTACCACCTCCTGTTCACTTCAATCCCCATGTGGTGTCTGGGTACTGTCATGTTTTCAAACGTAAATCCATCTAATGTCATCTTTCCTAATAAGCGTTTTCCAGGTTTTTTAAAACCTAACTCTGGGAAGGGTAGTGTTTTTTATCACTGTCCGTCTGAAAAAAAGTTAGTGCATGTGGCCTTACACGCGTGATAGTAGTAATTGTATATCGCGTTACGCTTGTTGGGGGTGGCATTAATAGCGAGACGCGTGTTTAGTGTTGCATGCGTTCCTGATTTTCAGCCCTCCCTTCTTTCCATCCTACATCCATCTGTCCATTCGTAGTGTAATTAATTTAGGTCATACGCAGTGTGCCTCTCAATGTTTTTTCTTAGAAATGCAATACCCGTTTTAATGTGTTGTGGAAACGCTTGTATTATGCAGTGGCTTATATTTAACGTGGAAACGTTACAATTTGCAGACGAAGCATAAAACAAAGGGGATTTCGAGTACTGTCATTGTGACAGCACTGTTCTTTACCCTTCTTCTTCCTTTTATAGAATTTATTTGTTAGGCTTTACATTTACTTTTAATTTATATATGTGGATTAGAATTTCTCACGACAAATCCTCCCCTCTTAAAACAGACGTTATATGTCAGTCTATAATTCTATATACACATAGAGAAATTTATTCTTTCTGGGGCTTACGGTGATTCTCATCACACGGATGGCGGCTTCAAAAATCCGCTCCCAGATTTGTTTTTCCACTTATATACTCTATGCTAAACTCAAATGGCTGTAGCAATAATGACCAACGGAGTAATCTAGTGTTCTCATGCCTAGCTTGTGCTAGAAACGACAAGGGTTTGTGATCCGTTTGCAACTTAAATGCCTTCCCATACAGATAAATATTGAATTTCTTTATCGCCCATATTACTGCAAGACATTCTTTTTCGCTAGTTGAGTAGTTGGTTTCAGCTTTATTCAACTTTCTGCTAGCAATGCCACTGGGCTTAATTCCCCATCCAATGCATCTGATTTCTGTAGCAGAGTTGCACCTAACCCAATATTACTGGCATCCGTTCTTACTACAAATTCTTGACTTAAGTCAGGTAGTTTCAAAATAGGTTTACTTGTGAGCTTTTCCTTCAATTCTTGGTAAGCCATTTCACATTGTGGTGTCCATGTAATTCGATCTGGGTTTTTTTTACGTGTCAAATCAGTTAACGGTGCACATATGGAATTAAAGTTTTTGATATACTTTTGGTAGAAACCACATAATGAGACAAAGGATCTCACGTCTTTCTTGGTTTGTGGTCTCGGGGCTTTCTTTAGTTTCACCAAATTCTTTGGGTCAGGGGTCATATTTCCCTGATAAACTGTGTGTCCCAGGAATTCCAATTCTTTACATCCAACGCAACATTTGGTTGGTCGGGCTGTTAAATTCGCTTCCCTAAGTCGATTAAACAGCATGTTCAGAGAGTCAATGTGTTCCTCAAAGGTTTCTGTTGCTATAAGGATATCATCCATGAAATTTGTAATGCATGGGTTATTCAAAGGGTCCAATAATTTTCTCATCATTCTAGAGAAGACACTAGGTGCATTCTTCAATCCAAATGGCATTCTGTTAAACTCATAGTGTCCTTCTGAGGTACTAAAAGCTAGATATGGTCTAACCTCAGGCTTTACTGGAATTTGATAGTATCCTTTACTCAAATCCACTTTTGAGAAATACTTAGCTTTATTTAGCCTGGCAAACAACTGATTTGTATCCGGGAATGGATCCACCTGTCCTTCTGTAATAGCATTCAGTCTCCTGTAATCTATACAGAGTCTATGTTCTCCAGAGGGTTTCCTTAAAAGTACAACACTGGAACTATACGAAGATTCACTGTGTGAAATAATTCCTTCCTTCAACAAATAGTCTATCTCTTCCTTCAAAGCTTTCTCCTTAGCAAAAGGAATCGAATAAGGCTTCATACAGACAGGTGTGGGGTCTATCAGTTTCATATCATATTCCAATAAGTTTGTATGCCCCGGTCGATCTGTTAACACCTCTGTATGATTATCTAGAACCTGTTGCACTCTCTCCTTCTGATTTTTCGTTAAATGCGTACTGATTTTCACCTGTGCCGCTGTCTCACAGGGGTGTAATGGATATTCAAATGATGAAAGTGGTTCCTTCTTCATCTCCATTGCAATGGACAAGGTTAGCAAGTGTGTCTCTTCCTGATGTTCTCTTTCCAAATATTTCTTCAGGAGATTCACATGATAGATTTTTTTCTTTCCCCTTCTTATCTATCTTATAATTGGTTCTAGACACCTTCTCTAGAACTGTATATGGACCTTGCCATCCAATTTGTAACTTATTCTGATTTCCGGGCAAAAGAAGCAGTACCTTCTCTCCCACAGCCAAATCTCTGTCTTTTGCCTTCCTGTTATAATAAGCAGCATGTTTCTTCCTGGCTTGTTTCAAATTTTCATTGGCAAGTTTCCAGCCAGTTTTTAAACGAGTGGTCAGCTCATTTACATATTGGTATGAGGATGTAATATTTTCCTCTGCTTTTTCATCCGTCCACGTTCTTAACAGTGCTTCAAGTGGACCTTTTATTGGCCTTCCAAACAATAATGTTGCCGGGGCCATACCGGTTGAACTATGGGGTACCTCCCGATAAGCAAAGAGGGCGGCGTGAAGGTACTGATCCCATGTATCTGGTTTTTCGTGTGCCAACTTTCTCAGGATCGACATCAACGTGCCGTTAAATCTTTCCACTTGGCCGTTCCCTTGGGGATGATACACACTACAATGGTAGTGTTTGGCCTGGAAGATCCTGAAAACTTCTTAAGTTAGTTTCCCCTTGAACTGAGAGCCATTATCAGTCAAGATTTGATTGGGAAAGCCTAACCTTGTGAAAATTGTGAGTAATGCCTCTGCCACATGTTTAGAATCAATCGATGACAGGACTACCGCCTCTCCCCACATAGAACAAGTGTCCACCAGAGTCAGAATGTAGCTGTTCCTTCTCTTAGTTCGAGTGAGAGGTCCCACAAGATCCACGGCAACTCTCTCAAAGGGTGTTCCCACTATGGGCATTTCTCCCAGAGTTGCTGGTGCAGTCCAATGTTTAGGTGCTACTCGTTGGCACTCTGGACAGGATTTTACATATCGTTTGATATCTGCAGTTATTCCTGGCCAGAAATAGTGACAAGCTATTCGCTGTCCTGTTGCGCTGATCCCCATATGACCACTGAAGGGAATCGCGTGCCCTAGTTCCAACACTTTAGTCCTATATGAAGTGGGAAGAACCAGCTGTCCGTGACCATTGGATTCAGATCCAGCCTTCCTATAAATCAGTTTGTTCTTCATATAGAATTCTCCCTTGCCTGGAGGTGTATGTGATTTGGGCAACTTCTTGAAACACGGCTTGAGTATTTTGTCCTCCGCCTGTGCCTTTCTCATCTCATCTGGATGAGTATTTATTGGATTATCCTCCTCCTTTTTAGACTGTGATCTGGTCTGCACTGTTGCCAATATCACAGGTCTCTTGGGATTCCCCAAGAAGACATATCTACACCCCAATATCAGAGGGTAGATTGGCTCATTTATCACTGCTGCTTTTATGATTCCTTCCACATATCGCGTTTTCACCTTTATCCGGGCGACGGGAAGTGTCATGGTAGCTACATCCTTGGTTGCAGTTTGAATCTCCACTGTTTCTGTGGTGTATTGATCCGCCTGCACCAGGTGAGAACTCACAACGGAATCGTAATCTAAACCGGTATCATATAAACATCTTATAGTGACACCATTACAGATGACATCTTCACACACTGGGGGGTGGTATGGTTCCTGTAGTTCTGCAGGTTTGACCTTTTTTTCCTTTTTCCCCGATGTCATAGCAGCACAATGAGGAGGTTTCCTTCTACAATGGTCAGTGTCATGATTGTTCATCTTACAATTCTTACACCACCTTTTCCCTTGGTTGAAGGATTTTCTTTCATCATATTTCCTTTCATCGAATTGTGGGTTTTTATTTTTATTTTCATACCGTGGCCTATCAAATTGGTGCTTACCTTTGTTTTGATCCCTATGATCAAATTTATTAAAGTTCTGTGGTGCCCTAAAATTATCCACCTGTTTCTTTTTATTACCTGATACTTCTGCTTGGGCCGCTTGATACCTTTCTGCAACATTTAGCAACTCACCCAGTCTCTCTGCACTTTGTTCCATGAGAAACTTTCTCAGGTCTGGAGCCATGGACTCTCTTAATTGTTCTATAAGGACCATTTCCTTAAGATCTTGTTTTTTCCCAGAGAAGTCCATTTCTCCAAGTATGTCTCTATCCGTGCAGAGAACTGGTGATAGGTTTCACCTGACAGTAGTTTAGCATTCCTAAATTTTTTTCTGTAAAAGTCTGCATTCTTTTCATATCTTAACAAAAGAGCCTGCTTTAGCATGTCATAATTTTCCTGATCATCTCTGTGCATTTTGGCAAAAACTTCATAAGCTGCCCCCCAAAGTCCTTGAGATAACTTTAAGCTCCACCTTTCTCTCTCTAACCCATATGTGGTAGCTAATAATTCGTATCTATTTATATAGCTCTCAATATCATCGTCTTTCTCAACAAAATGATCTAAATGAAAGTTCATAGCTGAGGTTGAGGCTCCCTGAGTAGCAGTAGCATCAGAGGCAAAGGGACTGGCACCATTTTCAGGAGCATGGCCCTGAAACTCAAACTCCCTTAGTCGTAGCTCATGTTCCCTTTGTAATCTCTTCTCCTCCTTTTCTGCTTCCCTTTCTGCAGCTAATCTCTTCTCTTCCCTTTCTGCCTTTTGTTCTTCTACTTGGAGCCTCTTAATCTCCCTATCAGCCTCCAATGCTTTAGCCTCTTTGTCAGCCTCAATCTGCAACCTCTTAATTTCTTTTTCAGCCTCTAACCTTCTTTCGGCCTCTTTTTCTAATCTTCTTTCTTCCCGTTCAATAAATTTGTCACATTCAGTAGTGACATAGGTAATCATAACTTGCCCATCTAATCCCAACTCTTTTGCAGTCTGTACAGCCGCAGATCAAAATTTGGCCAGGTCCGCCATTTTATATCAGGTAATTAAATAAAATATCTAACTAAACAATATAATCTGTAATTATATATCCAATGGACAAAACAGGCACCAAGAGCTCAACCTTATTTAATTCCACCCAAGGATACCTTTTAACTTTTTATATTCCCTGAAGTGAATTACCCCCAATATTTATACTAGTAAAGGATTCAATATCCCGGACGAGCCCCCAATATATGTGGTAAAGTGGGATGATATAAATATTTATAGGGACTTAGTGTACTGACTGAGATCAGCTGTGAAGGTATCTGTATCTAATATGTGTAGTGTTTTACAGATAACCTTACTTACTGCCACATATTTATATCTCAGTCAGAATTATTCTGGAATATTGTGTTGGCAACGTTATATGTCTAGGGTTATGCAAATGATGAAGTGTAAGTCACCACAACAACAAACAGATAAACAATTTAATTATTCCACCATACTTGACAATACTGTGACACTCACAAACAGTCAACACTCTAGAAGACTATCTTAAAAGATTCAATGATAAATTTCAGATATATACAGATGTATTGATTTTCTCTACAATAGTGATCCTGATTCAACTACACAGTGAACCAGGCAATATAATAACATGTAATTTCAAATATTATGTACACAGATATAAATGTGGTCTTTGCATTGACATACAATATTAGTATTCTATGTGTGTGAGTTGTGATGTGGTAATATGAGGTAATACTGGTTTTGTTCTTCAAGATAGATTCTTATTAGACATCATGACTGCATGTGCTTGTGTATGTTTGGAACTAGTATTGGAGATGGTCTCAGTTCCGAACATTAAAACAATTAATTGCCCCTCTTTAATTAAGTTAGTGTCATTTACGAGGGGTACATAGTGTTGAGCTCTTTTGGCCACAGTGGGCTTAACTTTCGTGATGGCGGCAGGCAAGGACTCCTCTGCTCGACTATTCACTGTTTCTGAAGACACCTCACTGGTTACTATAGGGACCCAAGAGTATGCTGTCAGCCTCTGGATTCAGCAAACGCTCAGACCAGGTGCGGCTTCAATACTAGGACCACAGTCCCTGAAACAAGAAGGATGTACCTCCTACTTCAGAACTAATTTATACTATCTGGCTAGACTGAGCACAATACATCACAAACACAGAGTTCAGAGCTTTAGTTTAACTGCTATCTTCTTCTGAAGCAGCTTACTCCAGTATTAACCTCCCTAACGGTTACTACGCCTCTGCCCTTTCAGCTATAATTCCTTCCATGTCATAAGGTAGGTGTCAGTGTACTATCTGGTAATTCCATGTAGTTTGACTTTTCTCCGACACCTTCTGTTCAGGTTGGAGCAATATATATATAGATATAGGCCTTGTCTCATGTTCGCTACTGAACTGCACATATATACAGACATAAATTATCAATGTACATCCAATTTTCATTAAAAAGAGATCAAATATTTCAACCTACCAAAATTCAAGGAAATAAACACAGATACGTTGACTAGCACTGAATTCTGGCACAAATACTGGCACAAATTCCCATCTGCTTATGTTCCAGGCTTTTATTTAGCAAAAATATGAGCTGGCTTCAACGCACTGTTGCTTTATCAAGCTTATTTGAACTAGTGGTCTCGAACTAACGCTATCAATTAACTATATTAACAGACCTAACCAATCAGGCCATCTCTACCCAATCGTTTGAAAAAAAGTACTCTTACTTCCGTCTCCCTTGACAACAAAAGATAGCATTTATAGTCCGACTAATCGTGTTTAGCCTTACATATCATTCCATCCAATCAATTCAAATGTAACTTGTGGCCTATTTCCGTACAATGGTGGTTTAAAATTCTGCCACTGAGCGACTCCGAGTTTTTAGGTTGTCTGACACCCTCATTATTTTCTTTTGCCTATAATTTATTAATTCCTGGACTATTTGCGTAACACTTAACATATTCTGTGTCAGCAAGCCCTAAGGAATCCAAATATCTCAATCTAAGGGAGCTAGGTGGCTGCGTTCAAAATGTGCATTTTCTACCACCTCCTGTTCACTTCAATCCCCATGTGGTGTCTGGGTACTGTCATGTTTTCAAACGTAAATCCATCTAATGTCATCTTTCCTAATAAGTGTTTTCCAGGTTTTTTAAAACCTAACTCTGGGAAGGGTAGTGTTTTTATCACTGTCCGTCTGAAAAAAAGTTAGTGCATGTGGCCTTACACGCGTGATAGTAGTAATTGTATATCGCGTTACGCTTGTTGGGGGTGGCATTAATAGCGAGACGCGTGTTTAGTGTTGCATGCGTTCCTGATTTTCAGCCCTCCCTTCTTTCCATCCTACATCCATCTGTCCATTCGTAGTGTAATTAATTTAGGTCATACGCAGTGTGCCTCTCAATGTTTTTTCTTAGAAATGCAATACCCGTTTTAATGTGTTGTGGAAACGCTTGTATTATGCAGTGGCTTATATTTAACGTGGAAACGTTACAATTTGCAGACGAAGCATAAAACAAAGGGGATTTCGAGTACTGTCATTGTGACAGCACTGTTCTTTACCCTTCTTCTTCCTTTTATAGAATTTATTTGTTAGGCTTTACATTTACTTTTAATTTATATATGTGGATTAGAATTTCTCACGACAGTACCTATACCTTGTAGCGGTATGGCAGCTTGTGTACACTGACAATCCCCAGAGCTATGCCAGTGGGAGATTTACTCCTGGTAGGTTCAACCAACCTGGACTGTTCTGCATGGGTAGGGGTCAGACAAAAGCTGGTACACTGGTCCTCCAGGTTGGGGGTTTCAGCACAGGGCCGACACCCTTGTCTATGTAAAAAATCGCACATGTTACGGAAACAACAATAAATAGAAATTCTTTGCTGCGGGACGGACATCCGGAGTCTCAGGCTCGTATGACTGACAATGGTGAAAGCCGAAAAGAAGCCACTGGCATGAAAACGGATGCCCCGACCGCAAAACACGAAACCAGAATTGGTTTTTCGAACGTCAGAACTATGAATGAGGCATGAAAGCTGAGACAAATCACAGCAGAGATGAGGATTTTCAAGATACATATCCTGGGAATAAACGAGAGCAGATGGAAGGTAAGGGGAGAATAAAAACAGCTACAGGGGAAACAGTACTTTATTCTGGCAGACAGGATGGTCAGCACAACGAAGGAGTAGCCATTATCCTGAAGAAAGGAATGGAAAGGTCTTTACTGGAATGGAAACCCATCAACAACAGACTGATAAGAGCAAGACTGAGAGGGAGGTTTACCAACACCACAGTTATACAATGCTATGCACCAACAAACGACAGCGATGAAGAGATCAAGGACGAGTTCTATCAACAGGTACAAAAAGAAATGGAAACTACACCCAGGTACGATCTCATTATAGTAATGGGAGACCTAAATGCGAAAGTGGGAGCACACAATAATTATAACGAAAGAGTAATGGGGAAATACGGCAGTGGAACAGCAAATAAAAATGGTGACAAATTAATAAGCTTCTGCAGTATTAACAACCTGGTCATTGGAGGAACACTTTTCCACACAAGGAAGTGCACAAGTTAACATGGGAATCACCAAACGGACGAGACAGAAACCAGATAGATCACATAATGATCAATGGCAGATGGAGACATGCACTACAAGACGTGAAAGTAAGAAGAGGCGCAGATGTGGGAAGTGATCATCACCTAGTAGTAGCAAGACTGAAAGTGAAACTCAGAGCTGCTGGACCAGTTGCAGTCAAACAGAAAAGAAACAACATCACGAAACTGAAGGATCCCCTCACCAGAAAAGCCTTCGTGGTCGACGTAAAGAGAATATATGAGATTATCAAAAGCCAGGAAAGAACAGAGACCGATGATGTTGACCAGAGATTCAACACCATCTCAACAATATACAAGGAAAGCTGTGGCCGGGGAGTGGACGAGAACGGCACCAAATCAAGTTAGATGTGACCGGGCTAGGTCACGGCGACAAATCAAGTCTAGTGTGACAGGGTGAGAATGGTATGGAATCTTTTATCAATGTTCATCTGTTGTTTTACTGGCGACTGCCAGAGATGGTGATTACAGAATAGGAATTGGAACATAACCCAGGTAGTTCTTTTGGAGACTCGTAACTGTGTTTATGTTTCAGACTGTAAGATCGTCGAAAATATGGTAATATTCTTTTCTCTATTACCTGATGTAAAGAAACGACACTTCCTACTGACGTTCAGGAAATAAGTTCAAGCTGGACTAAATATGAATGTATACCTTTATTTAGTGTCTGCACACTCTGACAACTTCATAATAGTTCATAAATACATGTGCTTCTGTGGTATACAAACCAATCATCCCATGAAATATTACACAGCCCTCGAACTTACAAGATGGTCCAAACCACACAAAAATCACACCTCGCTCCTCTCGTGTCCAAAAACAACTCACTTAACCCCCTTCTCTCAAACCATCACTTCCGTCCTAACTACTGGATAATTCTATACCAAGTTTGATGACGTCATTTCTTAACCTTTAATTAAATCACTCATAGGATGTGTGACTAGTGTTATTACACTAACTAGACACGCTCAAATACTTAGTGTTACATCTTGCTAAGTATTCTTACACTAACTATAATTAAGTAGCAGCACCTTAGTGTAAATCCGACGTAACAGTCCTTACTGTCACATACGCCCGGGGCCACTAAAGTGTATCCCGTAGGGAGACACTTTATTCCCTAGAAAAAAAATTACTAACTCTAAAAAATTGTTATTGGGATTCATGTATCCCATCATAAATCTTGTCGGAAGGATGGGAATAACGGATGAAATAACACCATTAACATTTCACACACAAAAAAATCAATCACGAAGGGGTAGGGACTGATGAACATAACATAAACGAGGGACACATGGGAAAAAAACTATGGAGGTATATGATAGCTACAATTAGTACTAATAAGTGGCAAAAAAAATAGAACATTAACTAACAATCATCAACGAACTAACAAAACGCTTTATGGGTTTATAGTCATCAATCTCTCTCACACTTGTGCGAATCATAAACATGAAATAACATGACAAGCGAGTTAACGTCGCGAGGAAAAACTGGCCGAAACCCCCCCCCCCCCAAATATATATATATGGCGGGTGCACACAAAAAAACTGTCACCCTACACTTCACTGTAGTGGGTGATGAAAAAAAAATATGAATGGAACAAATGGAGATAGAACCACAGAGCTTGGTGGCAAAGTATGGGCAAAATGGGTAAGTCTCATTAAAAAAAAAATGACTTTGCAAGTGTAACAATAACCGGAAACAATGAATGGAATGGAAACTTGGTAATCAACGGACAATGGTATAGAATATATAAATGGGCAAATAGTTAAATCACATGTATGAGTGTCGGTGTAACAATAACTGAAAATTCAAACAATCATAATGCAATATGAATGTTCCTGAGGCTGAAAATGATCTAAATGTTAATGCAGACATCCAACGAAAAGAAGAAATCATCACAGTAATCAAAGGGTTAAAGAATGGAAAAGCTCCTGGTCATGATAACCTAAATGCAGAGCTATTTAAGACAGACCCAGAGCTAGCAACAGAACTATTAGAACCACTATTTGCACAAGTCTGGAAAACAGGGACAACACCAACAGAGTGGAGAAAAGGAATAATTGTCAAATTGCCCAAGAAGGGAGATCTTGCAGACTGCAATAATTGGAGAGGAATAACTCTTCTCTCAGTTCCCAGCAAAATACTAGGCAGGATAATTACACAGAGAATCTCAAAAGCAGTAGACCACAAACTGAAGAAAGAACAAGCAGGATTTAGAAAGAACAGAAGATGTGTAGATCATATATTTACCCTCAGGAACATTATAGAGCAGTGCTCAGAATGGCAAAGACAGCTGTACATTAATTTCGTTGATATTGAAAAGGCTTTTGACAGTATACATAGGGACAGTTTATGGAAAATACTGAGGACTTATGGAATTCCAAGCTGCATAGTGTCAATCATAAAAAGCCTTTATGCTAACTTTACGTGTAGCATTGGGCAGAGCAACATAACCTTTGAAGTGAAGACAGGAGTACGACAAGGATGTCCCTTATCAAACCACTCTATTTTTAACAGACATAGACTGGGTGATGCGCCAGACAACAGAGGGCAATCCAAGAAGAATAAGATAGACTACATTTTCTACATTGGAAGAACTGGAATATGCAGATGCCATTGCACTGCTAGCACATTCACATCAACACATCCAGGAAAAAACGGATAGACTTAATAATTATAGCCAGCAAGTGGGTTTGAAAATCAACCTAAAGAAGACAGTGGTCATGACGATCAATGTGAGCAACCCTGAGCCTATATCAGTAAGGAATCAGCAACTGGAACAGACAGATGCCTTCACATACCTAGGACGCATAGTAACACCAGACGGCGGAGCAGGCAAAGACATCAACAACAGAATGAACAAAGCAAGAACAGCCTTTTTTAGTCTAAACAACATCTGGAAGTCCTCTCAGTACAGCACAAGCACAAAATTAGGATTATATCAGAGCTGTGTGCTTTCTGTGCTTCTCTATGGCGCGGAGAGCTGGAGAGTTACAGAGAAGGAAATGTCGAAATTGTCCTCTTTTCACACAACATACCTAAGAAAAATTCTCCGAATCTTCTGGCCGAATACCACCACCAACCAAGATCTGCTTACTCGGAGCAAGCAAGAGGACATGCACACCATGTTGCTGCTTGACTTGAGAAGAAGAAATTTTTATAAGCACTGACTAATTGAATTCCCTTTTTTCCTGCCCGTTATAGATTAAAGAGGTATGTGTGATGCACGTGGTGTTAAGTCAGCCGGCGTTATGCTGTGGTCAGCATCGCGGCGGCCACCTTAACCTTCCCAGAGTTCCTCTGGTACCCAGTTGAAACTGGGTCTGCCTTGCCGGGTTGTGTGCGGTGCATCACACATACCTTGTGTATATCAGCAATGACAAACTCTATCTGGCCACATAAATTGATAGTCTCATTAACAAAGCTGCAGCTACCTTGAGTAATACAAACATGTGATGTCCTCTCCGTTTACTGTGACAGTCTCCACATTTTGAAAATCCCGGCATCCACTCCGGGCCTTCGTCAAATGCCGCGATGCGCTATTTTTAGTATTCAACAGCTTGCGTTTTCCCGAAAACATACTTTCTGATCGGGGATCCCAGTTCGCATCTGATGCTAGAAATAGCTCTGTGAATCACGTCACCAAAACATCCAAGGCCTTTGACCTCACAATAAGTCTAAAGAAAACAAATGTGCTGAGTCAAGAGGTAGGTGCTGCACCAGTTAGAAATATTTGACACCTGGAGAAAAACATTTGAGGAAATATTTGGCAACTGGCAAAACCTTTAAAGAAATATTTGATAACTGAAAGAAAATAAGTCTAAAGAAAACAAATGTGCTGAGTCAAGAGGTAGGTGCTGCACCAGTTAGAAATATTTGACACCTGGAGAAAAACATTTGAGGAAATATTTGGCAACTGGCAAAACCTTTAAAGAAATATTTGATAACTGAAAGAAAATTTTGACAGCTGTAAGCATTATTTGCATACATATTTGACAATTGTAAGAAATATTTGACAAGTGGAAAAAAAATTTGAAGAAATTTTTGACAACTTTAAGAAATATTTGTCAAGTAGGCAAAAAATTTGAAGAAATATTTGACAAGTGGAAAAAAATTTGAAGACATTTGACAACTGTACGAAATATTTGAAAAGTGGAAGAATCATTTGCATAAACATTTGACACATGCAAGAAACATTTGCATAAATATTTGACAAATGGAAGACACATTTGCATAAATATTTGACAAGTGGAAAAAAAATTTGAAGAAATATTTGCCAAGTTGAAGAAACATTTGCATAAATATTTGACAAGTGGAAGAAATATTTGTCAAGTGGAAGAAACATTTGCATAAATATTTGGCAACTGTAAGAAATATTTGACAAGTGGGAAAAAATGTGAAGAAATATTTGCCACCTGTAAGAAAAATTTGAAGAAATATTTGATAACTGTAAGAAAATTTTGACAAGCGGGAAAAAATTTGAAGAAATATTTGACAAGTGGGAGAAATTTTTGACACATGCAAGAAACATTTGCATAGATATTTTACAACTTGAAAAAATTTGAAGAAATATTTGATAACTGTAAGAATTATTTGGCAAGTTGGAAAAAATTTTGAAGAAATATTTGACAAGTGTAAGAAATTTTTGACAGCTGCAAGGATTATTTGCATTGTAAGTACTGACAACAGGAAAAAAAAAACATATTTAATGAAAAAAATATTTAATGAAAAGTTTGGAAAACGGCAAACAATGTTTAAAGAAGTATTTGACAATCTATTTAACTACAGTTTGGAAAAACGGCAAACAATGTCACGTGTGAAAAAAGTGTTCTAATTGATCTCTTGAAGTATTTGACAGTTGATCTATTTACCTACAGATTGGAACGCTTTTCTAGATAGCTACATTTAGCCCTGACGTCACCCTCTATGCTAACGGAATTTTATAACGCCTACGATCAATGGTCTCTTAGCAAAACTTCGCGCGGGCCATCGATCCGAGTTTCTTACTAGTGAGGGTAAAAGCACGTGTTTGAACTTTATTAAAAATAGTTGAAAATGGCCTCGACATTGTTCCGGTTGTAGTCTGCAACACTAAGGCGTGTCTAGTTCCGCCATAATCTAGTCTGCCTGTAACATATATCTCTACGGAGCGTTGTTGTGTTCAATAAAACTGTCTATTTGGCATTGTCCAGCGTTTGACAGTATTTTGTATGTGGAGAATACGGCTGTGTGCGGGGTTACTTACATACCACTAGATGGACAATGGGTGAGTAGACATATTACTCATGCTATAATATAAATAATAAAAACTACCCCGTGGATCAGAGCCCGTATCATTATGTAATTACATTCCCCCAATAAACGGAAATTCCCTGTCATATTTTTACATCACAAGAATAGCTGCCTCCGATAATTACAAAACGTCACCTCTCACCACCCTATACTCTCAATACCTACACACCAATACAACACAAAAATCAACGTTAACACCACCACTCATTAGTCATCTTCTTCTATAAAATTTATGAATTTTTTATATTTTCCTCTTTATTCTATAGTGGGCAGGTGTGGTGAGTTGGGATTATATAAATATAGTTATAGGGGACTTAGTGTACTGAATGAGATCAGCTGTGAAGGTCTCTGTATCTAATAAGTTTGGTGTATTACAGAGAACCTTGCTTGCTACATATTCGACCTCAATCAGTCTTATTCTTGAATTGTATGATGACTTTGTTTAATGTCTAGGGTTATGATAGTGATGAAGTGTAAGTTCACAACAACCAACAGACAGATAAACACCTAAGTTAAGATCCACAACAATTTACGACACTATGACAATCACAAACACATAACACTCTAAAGATTTATTTTAAGTAAGTCAAGTGTTAACTTTTATACACTGTATTAGCTTTTTCAATATATAGATATCCTGATCCTACTACAATGTGAATCAGGAATCACAATCAAATGTAAGCACAATGTTTATGTACAAGAATTTATACAAAAAATCTTTGTCCAGACATATAATATTATTGTAATATGAGTGTAGTGTTGTGATGTATTATTATGAGGTAATACTGGCTTTTAGTGCTAGGTTGTTGTTGGTCATCACGACTTAATGTGTGTGCACTGGTGGAAATAATATTGAAGGATTCACAGATTCTGGTTTTTTTTAAATTTCTGTCCCTTTTGTTTTTTATAATAAAGTTCAGTTCAGGGTATTTTATTCAAGGTTGAGCTTTTTCGTGCTGACAAGCGCTTATCTCATAATGCAGCTGCAGGAAACCTGTATCCTCTGCTCGCTTGCTTCTCAGTTTGATAGTATGATATACAATGGCCGCTATCTTGTGCAGGGAGTCTGCTGCCAGCTTTCTGGATCACGCAGTACTCAGACCGGACGATGCAATATCACCATCTATACCACGGCCCCTGAAATGAGAAGGTTGTGCCTCCTTCTTCATAACTAATATACAATATTATTCCACACTGAAGTACATGACAGTACAAACAAACATAAAGTTCAGCGCTTTAGGCCAACTGGTAGCTTTTCATGTGACAATATACACCAGTATTCCTCTCCCTAATGGTTACAACGCCTCTGCAATTCCAGTTGTAATCCCTTCCATACAATAGGATAGGTGTTATGTTACTATATGGCAATCCAATATATATATGCAGTTATACTCCTCTCTGACAATCTTTTACATGGTGGAGTAATATCTAGGCTTTGCCTCATGTTTGCTACTGAACCACACACATACAGACATAATTTATCATTTCACATTCAATTTTCATATAAAATACAGATTAAAAATGTCTAGCTTACCACAATTCGTAAGGAAATACACACTAAAGATGACTGACACAGTTTGATCTGCGGTATGTCCAGGCTGTTATTATATATTTAATTTTTGATAACACTGCCTGCTCTCATGTCTCACAATGTGTAACGATATGGCGTCCCCTCTAAGATTTCTTCTGCCAATGTCCAGTATATTGGCCAATCGTTTTGAATATTTTCAAAAGAGTACACAGTCATTCAAATATTTTCATTCACTTTTACTCCGTTTCTAGGCATTTATTTGTTATTCATAGGTCACCCAATCAAATTTCTTTTAACTTCAAAGTTCAGCCAATGGCCTCCCTCGTACTTTCTTAGACTTTCTGTCACTACTATGTTTCAACAAAATTCAGGGAATTCCATCCCAAGCAGATATGACCAAACCTGACAGTATCTCTGTTCTCTATATGTTTTATTATCAATATCTAATTATCTAATAGACTTTTTAGATAATTTATTACATATTGCTAGTCCACTAGCCTTCCTGTACACGAATATATGATTTTCAAGGGGCTAAGTGGCGTAGTTAAGAATACGATCTTTTGTCGATGTTAAGTGTTTAATTTCAACTACCACTTATTTTGGATGGGTAGGCAGGACTATATTCTTGTTATGCCGCTCTAGCGGAAGTAGGAGTTGTCTTGACAAGTCGTGATGAGTTCCGAGGTACCGTTTACAATGGCGGTTACGCATTTTTCAGGGCTGGTACGTTCTTCAGTAAAAATGATTTATGAAGTGGTTTTTCTTCTGTAGGAGATTGTGTCTCTACTAGAGCTTGTGTTAGAGACTCTCCTAATGTACGGTACCATGTATGATTCGGACTCCAGGTAATTCCAGACCCTATTTTTGATGATCTCATGTCGGTTAGACCTAGCTGGAATTTTGTGCTTCGCAACGCTAGGGTCATGTTTGTATCGACGAAGATGACGGGCTTCCATATAGCAGTTATGTCTACGTGAAGTAACTGGATTACTGTAGAACTGTTTGGAGGAACTTTAAGAAATTATTCTTATACATTTCAAATTAACTTTGGCTTAGATATACCCTCCTGTGAGTGAGTGAGCGACAACTCAGGAAGGCGGCCATGTTACATTCCTGTCATCATATTTTTGAATCACTGTCCAAAGAACGGGCATGTATCTTATTATTCGGACAGTGGCAAGGAGATCTCAATTTTGATAGAAACCCCTTATCGTGGTTTCATAATATGATATAAACTATGAACATAAAGCAACTTTAGTTACTTACCGATCCGCCTTCACTGACGCGCTTAGTCAGATAGGGGATGCGGCCATTATGTATCATGACATTGGAAGCTATTGATGTACTACCCATTATTTATGAATGTGTCATGACTTGGGATCTACTATGTATGCCTGCAAATTGATGTGTCAACCTGTACCCATGATTTACTCGTTATGTCCCAGGGTGTGCGTCTAAATAAACTGTGTAAACAAAGATTCCAGCAGTCTGCATTGGTGCCTTGTAGACACAAGTGAATGAGTGATTAGATTGGTCAGAACACGAACAGTACACCATTCGCGTTAATCACACTCTACACTTCTACTCCATATATACACCATCCTGCGTCGGTTGAATTGACCAAGTTTAGGGCCTGCTTCCCCTGGAGCCTTAGAGGGAAACTACTGCTTACAGCTGCCTTTGCCTTCCCTAACTCAGGACTAGGGTGAGTTACCCATTTACAGCTGGGTAGACTGGAGCATGCCCGATCTCAACAACTCTGTACACTACAATGGACATATACAGTAGTGACACCACAAACAACATGCTACAGTGATTGATAGTGGAGCTTTACAGAAGAAAGAGAACACACAACACTTCTTTACAGACTGACACTTTACAGTGTGAGAGAACTTTACAGTGGTGGGCCAGATTCCTGGCTCCAGCCTACGCAGTCTTGTGTTGAGAATCACATTTTACAGTTGCAAGAACATTTGTTTGACCACATCAACACCAGTAGGACCGCTATACAATCAATGTCAGCTTGACCTGTTCTGACAAGTGTAGCAATATCTGGGTCAGCACTTGTTGACATTTGGCACAGTACAGTCAGTGTTCTAAACTAGTGATTGTTTATCCTGCTGTAATGGAAGAGCAATGTTGAACATAAAGTGCAAATTTCATCGTTGGATCTTCTAATGTGCTCAAAAAAATTGAACAGTGTAATAGTTAGAAAGCAAATCTATTACTCAATAAAGTGGTAGTCTAATTTGTTAAAACTGAGCATACAGTACAATACATTACAACTGCAACACATTTCAGTATATAATGTACACATTTATGATTTATATATGTATTTATGTTTATATATTATTTGTTGTATGTGTGATTGTTATGTGTTTGCGGGCCTGGATGGGAGGTGACTAGAACAGGAAATACCAAGTGATATTGGTCTTGTTCTGGCGTTCTATAGGGAGCAATTTCTTAATTGAAATTTGCATGCAACATAGTTTGCAAATATTTGGTTAGTTGAGACGACTGTTTCATATTTGTATTTGTAACATTTTTCTGTTCTTTATTTTTGTTTGATGTGTTTGTATAATTGTAGGTCTCATCTTTCCTTTCATTTCAGTTCTTTACACCATTATGTTTATACACTGTGGCGTTATTTGTCTTGTTATCTTATTGCAGTTATCATCACAGATTCTGTGATCATTTTTTTCATTTCTCCTATTTAATTTAATTTGATCTCTGCAAATGTTTTCAGATTGTCTTTTCTTGTTTGTCCTTTGTAATGTCTTTAGTTGACATATGACATAGGAGGTATAGTTGAATACACTTATATTATAGTACAGATCAGTACTTTATGATTACTATTGTTATAAAACAAAGTGTACAAGACCTTTATAAGGCTTGTCTCCCAAAGTGATTGGTATAGGAAATATTATTTTCCACAGGTACTCAAGTGATCATTGATTACATTAAGGTATACAAGACCTTTATAAGGCTTGTCTCCCACAGTATTTGAGATATACAGTTATTGTTTTCCACAGGTACTCAAGTTATCATTGGTTATATGATAAACAAAATAACCATACAAGTTTTTCACTAAGACTAAGTCTATGGTATAGACTTGTCTCCCATTAAAGTGAAATAAGGTAATTTATTTACTTTTTCAGGTTACTGATCTCACATTATCAGACATGATGGATGTTGTACATCATTTTCTTCAGGAAGGAAGAAAAAAATTACATTTATTTGGTGAAGACTGTGAGGATTATGCCACAGAGCATTTCCTACTTCAGGCGAGTGATGATCTTAGAGAATATGCTAGGTATAATTATAAAAACGGCTATTCAACAGAGAAAGCAGTGAGACTTTCGAAGTTTATATCTACTGTTTTTTGCAAGGAAGCTGAACTTACGACTCAAGGCAGTAATATTGTTACTTTGAAAAAAACCATAAATGAGCTTCAGGGTAAAAATAAAGCTCTTACTGATGAGCTACAACAGTTGAAAATGTAGAATGAGAAGAAGTTCTCAGAAATGGATTTTGAGAATAATATATTGAAGAGTAAAGTGACGGGATTGATAGCGGATAATAAGAAATTTGGTGAATTCTCCCTTAGACAAAAGAAAGAGTTAGAAGATGAGGTAACTCTTTTGAAAGAAAAGATTACTAAGCAAATTACGATGGAGCAGAACATGAAAGTTCTGGATAAAAAAGTAACAAATCTTGATCGGGGTAATCAAGGACTCAGAAAGGTTCTGTGTCAACAGGAGAAAGTGACTGAGGAAAAACAAAAAAATATTGAAAGATTACTCATTGAGAAAAAGGAGCTGGAAGATGAAATGACCTCATTAAAAGAGATGTTGGGTAATCAGGTAGATAAGGTGAGCTCTTCCACGCTTGATTTAAAACTACTTTGGAAGATTATAGAAACATTAGCTCTTCCTAGTGAGAATAAATTGAGACAATCTCAACTGGAAAAGGAGAAAAAAAATTAGAAGTTGAAGTGAGCTTAATGAAGAACAATCATCTTGATAAAGAACAGTCTCTTAATAGTGAGCTAAAGCAAGTCAAAATGGACTGTGAGATGTTAAAAATTAATGCCCAGGAACGGGAAAAGTCCTATAATAAAACACTTCTTGGTCTCTTGCATGATAATAGTAATCTCGAGAGCCAACTTAAAGAAAAAAATGCAATATTCCCTGAGAAGGATATGGTTGTTCCTGGAGAGACTGAAGCTAGAAGACATGAAGATGACTTACATAAAGCAAACTTAGAACTTGCTAGTGCGCAAGAAATGTGTCGCAAAGTACAACTTCAGGCCGGACAAGACAAGAAGTCTTATGAAGAAACAATTCTGGAGTTGACACAGTTAAGAGCGATGAAAGAAAACGATAAGAAGGTTGATGTACTTAGTCATCATAGTGCTATAGAAGCACTGAAACTTGAACTTGTTCAAGAAAAGGCTAAGGTTTTAGAGACTACATCTCAGATGATAAAACTGGAAAAAGATCTCAAAGATAGTATTGCTAGAGAGAAAACTCTTGTATCTCAGTTACGTGTTACAAAGTTAGATTATAACTGGGAAGTGAGAACTAATGAGAAAACTCAGAAAACTTTTTCTAGAGAGAAAGCTTTGGCAGAAGTGGAAGTTACAAAACTTCGTAAGAGGGTCGACGGTTTGTTGGATATTGTTTTGAACAATAAGATGTTGTCTAATAATAAGGTGAATAGATTTGAACACAAATCTGATGGTCACTATGTTAGTGCAAAGAGTCAACGACATGCTAGTAGTAACATGAAACAATATGTGAACAAATCTTTTCGTGGAAAATATGGTTTCCCACGAAATAACGATACTGCCTCTAATGGGAGTTGGCGTGAGGCCGACAAAAGTAAATCAAGTGTCAGTCTTTTGGATCACGGTGAGGACTTTGATAAATGTCATGACAAGATTCCTCAGAAAAACCGTACATCAACTTTTCAAGGTTCTGATAGATTGGTAAAAGAGAATAAAACTGTTAGTACACATCGTACTCAGCCCAAGCAGTACGATCCTTCTGTTAAGCACATTGCCACAGGCAAAAATAACAACAATTGTGCTAGAAAAGATAATCATAATTATGAACAGCGCCAAGGGCGTTCATCACGTGTTAATTTTCATTTTTCACGTAATGGTTCTTTTTCAAAGAACTGGAAGCAATTTGATGATGCTCAACATTATAATTCCACTAACTATAGGAACTTCAATAGAGGTTGCCAACCTTATGATAATTATTTTTGTGGACAACAAAACCCTACTGATAGGAATTTTGATCATAAGGTAAATAATAAGTACAATTATGGTAACTTAAGTTCAAATAAGAGAAATGGTCTCAACAGGGATCATAATTTTGATAGATCTCGTTACAACGGTAGATCTTCACATGATTCCACTTAACCGTCAGATCTTGATATTTTTACAGATCTAACTCTACTACATGGTTCCTATGTTGAAATGTGTACACATATGGAATATATCATATATTGATTGTAACACTACTTAGCGGTTCATTGATGTTTATTCACCGCTGATCTTTCAATGTTTTTTTCGTCTTTGATGATCATGATGTTAAGATATCTTAGATGAAATTAATGTATAGACTAATGTAGAAATTGTGTCATTGCTAATATTGTAGTATGCGTTGGTGACAGCTCTCTGGAAATATTTATACTTAGAGAAGTACTTTCTCTAAGGTCAGAAAACTTATGCTTATCATCTGCGCATTGTTATTGGTGCGTTGTGAGCCTATTGTATGTTGCTCCTAGATGTATTTCAAAAAAAATGTACCTTTTTTTCCCCGAGGGGTGTGGTAATCTGTTGCGTGCATATTTTGACGCACATATTACAAAAATCGATATGGCTATTTAATATGGAAAAGATATAGACATTCATTCATTTGTGTATGAAAATGCTGTCTATGGGAAAGCTAGATAATCCATGATTGTTTTACACTTTTTGATTATAGGAGTAATCGTTCTTGATATTGATTCGGCGCATGGATATGACACCCATGTCCGTACTTATTTGTTAGGGCCAGAAAATATATTAATTTGCTTATTATGTTTATGGCCTGAATTCATATGTATTACATATTATTAGTACAAGTAGAATCAATCTTATATTGTATATTTTGGATGGGTAGGCAGGACTATATTCTTGTTATGCCGCCCTAGCGGAAGTAGGAGTTGTCTTGACAAGTCGTGATGCGTTCCGAGGTACCGTTTACAATGGCGGTTACGCATTTTTCAGGGCTGGTACGTTCTTCAGTAAAAATGATTTATGAAGTGGTTTTTCTTCTGTAGGAGATTGTGTCTCTACTAGAGCTTGTGTTAGAGACTCTCCTAATGTACGGTACCATGTATGATTCGGACTCCAGGTAATTCCAGACCCTATTTTTGATGATCTCATGTCGGTTAGACCTAGCTGGAATTTTGTGCTTCGCAACGCTAGGGTCATGTTTGTATCGACGAAGATGACGGGCTTCCATACAGCAGTTATGTCTACGTGAAGTAACTGGATTACTGTAGAACTGTTTGGAGGAACTTTAAGAAATTATTCTTATACATTTCAAATTAACTTTGGCTTAGATATACCCTCCTGTGAGTGAGTGAGCGACAACTCAGGAAGGCGGCCATGTTACATTCCTGTCATCATATTTTTGAATCACTGTCCAAAGAACGGGCATGTATCTTATTATTCGGACAGTGGCAAGGAGATCTCAATTTTGATAGAAACCCCTTATCGTGGTTTCATAATATGATATAAACTATGAACATAAAGCAACTTTAGTTACTTACCGATCCGCCTTCACTGACGCGCTTAGTCAGATAGGGGATGCGGCCATTATGTATCATGACATTGGAAGCTATTGATGTACTACCCATTATTTATGAATGTGTCATGACATGGGATCTACTATGTATGCCTGCAAATTGATGTGTCAACCTGTACCCATGATTTACTCGTTATGTCCCAGGGTGTGCGTCTAAATAAACTGTGTAAACAAAGATTCCAGCAGTCTGCATTGGTGCCTTGTAGACACAAGTGAATGAGTGATTAGATTGGTCAGAACACGAACAGTACACCATTCGCGTTAATCACACTCTACACTTCTACTCCATATATACACCATCCTGCGTCGGTTGAATTGACCAAGTTTAGGGCCTGCTTCCCCTGGAGCCTTAGAGGGAAACTACTGCTTACAGCTGCCTTTGCCCTCCCTAACTCAGGACTAGGGTGAGTTACCCATTTACAGCTGGGTAGACTGGAGCATGCCCGATCTCAACAACCCTGTACACTACAATGGACATATACAGTAGTGACACCACAAACAACATGCTACAGTGATTGATAGTGGAGCTTTACAGAAGAAAGAGAACACACAACACTTCTTTACAGACTGACACTTTACAGTGTGAGAGAACTATACAGTGGTCTACAGCCCTTTACAACCACCTGTTCAATTCCTTACGACTGTACTATCAGTATAAAGTCAGGAGCCCTATGTAAAATATCAGGTTTCCTAATAAGAATTAAACCTGTTTTCAAAACCTAACATCGTATCGTTAGTTTTTTTCATCACTGTTTATTTGAAAAAATCAGGCCATGCACACTGCGAGTTGGTTTATTTTTAGACACACTGCGAGTGGCTTGCGTTACTGTGTTCCATGGTCCGTCTATCTCTCTCTGCTTTTTTTCTTCTAAGCCCGTCTGTCTTTCCAAGGCTAACCTTGTGCGCGATTTTGCACTAATGTTAGTTTTTAAAATCAAGGTCGTCTAGAAGATTTTACTACACATTCTATTTTTAGAACTACGGTTATCGCCGTATCGTTAAGCCTAAGCATTTTATTTAGGAACGAACGAATTAGGACAAGTAGAAATCTTGTGTTAGCCATTACGGCGTTATACAACGAAAGCGTTATCTATACTGGGAAAGCACTGGTCTTTCTCCATTCTTCTTCCTATCGTATTATTTCGTTCGGCATTACATTTATGTTCTAATTTATATATGGGTATTAGAATTTTTCACCACAGCAGGAAAAAAGGGAATTCACTTAGTGAGTGCTTATAAACATTCCTTCTTCTCAAGTCAAGCAGCAACATAGTTGCATGAAGGTTTTGGAACAAATCGGTTGTTATATTCATGTAAAAGTACAACTCCTTCCAATAAAAAGTGTTAAAGCTACGTCCAAATCAGCTTGTTGTTTGCAACAAGACTACAACACATCCACATAGATAACAACGTTCTGATGAGCTCACTTTTGGACACTGTACCTATACCTAAACTTTCATGAAATACACAAAAATCTCCTGTTATTGCTTAAGAATACACTACCTCCACAATAATTGGTCAATCTACACAAGTCTGCGGTATGGCCTCTTTAACAGCGACAGTGAAAAATCAACATGTAATCGCTCCTGTAAAGATTTTTTTTCACGCGCTGAGTTATGCGCGCATGCGCATCCACCCTCGCTGCTCTGATAAATATACATCTAGAGTATATTCAGCGTCGAGATGGCCCTAAATATTATAGAAATAAGGCTTAACAAAACTATTTAAAACACTACAGATAACAAAAGTGATTTTACACTGTGAAAAGGACTATCAAACCAAGAAAGCTAACACCAATTAGTTGTAATTCTCATCAATACCTAAACACAAACCACCAGACAAACACACTTTTTTGGAGGTTCTCACTACACAACAAACGCGGGGCGGGAAAAATGTACTAATGGTCTCAATAAACATCACAATAAGCTAGTCTTTTAGCTGTACTCACCCAACAACATAAATTCCCTGTCCTATGTTTACATCACAAGACAGGTACACACTGCCAATGTCTCCACTTCATAATAATATAATAAACTTTTATATATAAACACTTATTACGCCTCTGTGCTTATAAATTACCTCACTTTGCGTTCATTTGTATCCTCTCCACTTACAATACCAGCACACACACAAAAATAATTTTTTTTTCACATCGACAACGCGTCAACTATCGATTAGTTTTTTGACTAATCAGCCCTCTGTTAGCGCGCAACAAGTCTGGACACGTTTCAAAAACCAGATTAAACTAGTTTTCCTTGATATAAATAGACACTAGGGAGACCAACGCCCAGCCAATCACGTTTACAACGCACTGAAGATGACTACCCCTGCCACTGTTCCCACAAACTGGGTCTACATGCGTAGAAGTGATGAAATGCTTAAACCGTTGGATAGTGGGTTGAAGGCCGCGTCTGTAAGTTTTTACCGAGACCAGCCTTTACTACACGGGCGAAATTACTTTGGTGAATCATATCTAAAGTTTCTTACCAAAACCGGCATTACGTTGACTCGCCCTGAGTTTGAACATTTGTTGGCTTTACAGGGCGAAATCCTCGCCGAATTTGACCGACTACAGGGACCAAACACAGATACCTGTCCTACTACTTGTACCAGTAACACGTTTGACCACTACATCAACTCTAGTTGTTATCAACCAATATCCCCAGAACCGAGTTGGTGTCCTAACACCAACCCTTGTCCCCTTAGAGCAACCACAGACAAGCACCTGGGCGATGTCTTTAATCTACCACTGAAGAATCAGAGACCTACAAAGCGGCTGAGACTAGCGCTTTAGCTTGATATTTCATCTTCTTTTAAAAGACAGATCCTTAAATATATTTATTACAATTAAGAAATATTTGTTATCTATGATGTATAAATATTGTATGTATAACTATCGTATTTATATTGTCTATCCGTTGTAAAATATGTATATATATATATATATATATATATATATATATATATATATATATATATATATATATATATATATATGTTGTATAAAAAGACAACACAACACAATGCCGAATCATACACAATACAAGCACACAAAAACCCACACCCACCAGTTACAACCATGCGTCATCACCCCCACCAACCAAAAACCAATACACTTTCCGTTAAAAACCCGACCGACCATGCTCATTAACCAGCTTCCGCTATAAAATTTATCGATTTTTTATATTTTCCTCTTTATCTCAATATTGCAGGTCTTAATCGATTTTTAAGTCCATTGTCTACACACACACACACACATATATATATATATATATATATATATATATATATATATATATATATATATATATATATATATATATATATATATATATATTGTATAAACAAACACACCAACACACTACCAGCACAATACAACAAACACCACGCTCAATAGGCATCTTTCTCTATAAAACTGATACATAAGCGAATTTATCGATTTTTTATATTTTCCTCTTTATCTCAATATTGCAGGCTTTTATCGATTTTTATGTCCGTTATCTACCTGTATATATATATTTTATGAAGAAACAATACACTACCAGCACAATACAACAATTAAAATACCTGCAACCGCCACCTACAACCATGCGTCATCACCCCCACCAGCCAAAAACCAATACACTCTCCGTTAAAAACCCCACCGACCTTGCTCATTAACCAGCTTCCACTGTAAAATTTATCGATTTTTTTATATTTTCCTCTTTATCTCAAGAGTGCCAGATTTTATCGATTTTTATGTCCATTGTCTACACACACACACACACACACACACACACACACACACACATATATATATATATATATATATATATATATATATATATATATATATATATATATATATATATATATATATAGTATGAAGAAACAACACAAGACCACCACAATACAACAGCATGCAAAAATCCCCCTTAACCCACAATCGCCAGCTACAACCATGCGCCGTCACACCCGCCAGCACAAAAAGACTCCACTCGTCTCAAAATCCCCCTTAGTAACCTACGTCGCCATTATCGATTTTCTTTGAACAAAATTGTACACGCCTCCCTCTTTCCGTCTTCCAATATGTGAGCCTGTTCATATTTTCTTGTTACGGTTGTTTGCCAATATAAATAAATAAAAATTGTACAGACCTCCCCCTCTTGCCAATATGTGAGCCTACTCATATAATGTTAGTGTTATTTGAAAATACTGTACACACCTCCCTCAATTTTTATATATATTGTATGTATATATGTATATTTATGTATAAACAAACACACCAACACACTTCCGACACAATACAACAACACACTTAAAATACCAAAACAATACCACCCACACCCCAGCTGGAAGAGCTCATTAAACATATACTTCTATTTATAAACCTTTGTTATCTATGTTGTATAAATAAATTTTTGTAAAATATATGTATAAATATAAATATTGTATAAACAAACACACCAACACACTACCAGTACAATACAACAATACACAAAAATAGCTACACAAAAACGCACACCCACCCGCTTCACCCCAAAACACATGCGTCATCACCCCCGCCAGCACAAAAAGACTCCACTCGCTTCAAAACCCCCGTAGTAACCTACTAACCAACCATTATCGATTTTTTATATTTTCCGCCATTATCGATTTTTTATATATATGTATAAACAAACACCCCAACACACATACCAAAACAATACCACAATAAATTTTAAAAAAATTGTACACACCTCCCCTCTAGCTAATATGTGCTCCTGCTCATATAATGTTTGTTACCATATACGGCTCTTTCCCCCTTCCACTATGTGACCCTGCTCATATTTTCTTGTTACTGTTACCATAAAAATTGTACAGACCTCCCCCTTTGCAATATATGATCCTGTATGTTTGTTACTGCTGTAACAGTATTGAAAATAAAATATATAAATTAAAAGAAACCTTTGTTATCTATATACGTATAAATATTGTGTGTATAAATATATGTATACATGTTTGTAAAATACATTGTAATATATGTTGTAAAAAATATAGTCTACCTGTTTTGTAAAATATGTATAAATATATTGTCTACATGTTGTATAAACAACACAACAACAGCACAACACACTTATCTCCCCTTAATTATCTACACGCCCGCCATTATCGAACTAATATATATTCCTATATAAAAAGTCAGCTCCGATGATACAACCGAGCGGAGTATTTCCTTATATAAAAAGTCAGCTCCACCACCACCATCGATCGGAGTATTTCCTTATATAAAAGTCACGCTCCGCCACCACAATACTACCCGTAAACAACATACTATACTACTAGCACTACTTACTCGGAGTAACCAGAGGACATGCACACCATCGTACCTGGCAGATGCTGGAATTGGTTTGGCGAAGTCCTCAGAAGAGACCCTGATGCCATCACACGAACAGCAATGCTATGGACCCCCGAAGGAAAGCTAAAGAGAGGCCGACCAAAAACAACTTGGCGAAGAAGTGTGAAGGCTGAGATGCAAAAAATGAACCAGAGCTGGTGCACTGTACGAAGGATGGCCGCCGACCGAACAAAGTGGAAGCAGTTTGTTGCTGCCCTACAAGACGCCACCAGGCGTGATGGCCACTGACTACTTTGACAGTCGGCAGCTATGGATAAAAAAAGAACAAGAAAAGAAGGCAGTCCTTTCGTTCAGGTACTAGTTGGTTAGTACGCAAACACTGTATGTAAATCATCAAAGTCTGTCTGTTCCTCATGTGACACAAATATACGTTGTGGATCGTCTTTTTTGGGCATGTTCATTGAACATTGAGGTTGCAAGGTTATATATAATTAGCCAGGTTATTGGTTATAGCTAAATCTGTGTAATGTCCACACTAGAGGGTATTTAATTATTTTGAAAAGTAAACATTCGCTCGCAGCAGTCCTCGACAAAGCGAGGCCAAGGCTCTTGTGCATGTAAACATATACACCAATCCCACGGTCTTATGCTGTTCGATTAGCGCAGTTTCAATATAACGCTACTTGTACTTTATGCCATATTTCTGTTATACGCTTTTAAAAAAATCGATCTTACATTGAGCGCTAAACTCCATGGGAGGCAGGCGTATATCTTTCACGTGTTCAGCAAGTTCATTCAGCGTGTTGGAATGCCAAGAAGCATTGTCATGTCTAGGATGATGAAACTTACTTATTTAGTCGTTCTTATTCTAAATTGAGGCGTTCATGTTTGGAAGAGAGAGAGAGGGAGCGCGCCATAATGTCCTATTGTCTGTCTTCCTCCTTGCCGGGTTCCATTCTAATCCTCGATCCTTCAGAGGTTGTCTAATGTTGTTAATCCGTAACGTATAACAAAATCTTTGTTGCTACAGGGCGTTTCTTGAAGAGAGAAAGGAGGTGGCAAAGCAAGCTCGATTCTTCTTCTTTTTTAAAATATTTTTTTAAAGTCACCTGCATATCTTCTGCCCCCATTGACCAAATAACTACGCCTTCTACATCTGGAGTCCGAAAAAAGTTTTCAACACCTACAATACCTTCTGCTAACCAGCCGTCTGACGACAAAGACAGCTCCATTATGACAACTGTAGCCACAAGAGACGGAAGTACTGGTAACTAAAGTTCTGTAATATTTTTGTAAGTACAGTCAATACGTAATAATTTGTTTGTGTTCGCTATGTTGGATAATTATATTTAGTATATATATATATATATGCGCAGTGGTTAATGCACTGGCTTCCTCGCTCGGTGGTCCATGGTTCGATCCCCAGTTGAGGTGGGATTTTTAAGACCGCAAACGGCTCCGGGGTAGACCCAGCCTCATAAATTGGGTACAAAAGCAACTCTGGGAAGGTTAAGGCCGGCCGACGTGATGCTGACCACATGACCCATAGTGTGCCAATTGCCGGGAATTTTTAGATAGATAGGTCAGAAGATATTTATGGTCCCGTCTGCGCAGAGGTGATAGTGGTAAATATGTGAAAATAAAAGTGTACGAAATAGATTTTCACGAGGGGATAGTGTAAGAGGAAGATCGGCCTCTGGAGTGAGTAGTTCCTCTAGTCCAGCCTATCTATACAACTATATTTTAATATCAGACGACCTTTCTCTCCCTATATGAAATATAAGTTGCACTACACATCCACACACACACAATTATGTAACAACAAGACACACAAAACGTGAAAAAAATATGGATAATTGGGTATGGGTCTGACCGACACACTAAATTAAGTTTTTGTTTAGTTTATTATCACTTAAACTTTACAACATCAAAACATATACAAATCAATATATTCATGTTTACAGACATAGGGAAAAAACCCAATAAGTGCTCTCCCCCCATTTGAGAAAGATCCGAAAAGAAGTTAATAACCCAAAAGGTCAAAGATTAACACTAGAGTATAGAATAATCAGTAAAGAAAAAGAACAAAGTTCCTACTTAAGCTATCTATTAAAGTACTTAGGTTAGCGAAATAAAATAAAAAAGTATAGTTAGTACAATGATTGTAACAAATGAAACTATTTATTCCCTCTCTCTCTCTCTGTCTCTCACTCTGTCATCTGTGGCCACAAACACGCTTGCTTACCTTATACTGGTGCAGTCATCCCTTGGAAAATTATTATAGTCTGAACATATATTGTCAGTTGGGTTGCCAAATCCGGCCCCAGACCAGCCTTGGTATCTAATAATAATTACAAGGTGGTCGCCAAAGTTGGTGGGTTTAATTTTTCCTGGATGAATCCTGTGTCACCGCATATAGTTACTGAAGCAAGCCGTTCTCGGGACGTTCACAGTTAAACAAAGAAAAAAATAGTTCCTGTATTATCTAGCCTCTGGTTGCTCAGACAAAAAAATGTTACGATATGAAAAAAAAACTGATAATCGATGGTTAATCCTATCGGCTGACTTTATGATGATTGCCGATTTTGAAACAGCACAACTGTCTGAATAGATCCAGTGCTGTGTCTGTCAAAGGTCAGGAATATATGTTCTTTCGTGTGCCCAGTGGGCTGGAAAATTTTGATAAAAAAATTATTCTGGGTAAGGTAAAATCCAGTTACAAATAATCTTATTGTTTATATTTGGTCTCTCTCTAAATGAAGAAAGAGGACCGAACAGGTCCAAAAATCAAAGACCCAATAATAATAAGAATGTTACTGGTGATATTAGACCGCTGGCAGCTAGTTTTTGATTGAGTGCTCGATAAGGAAGAAAAGAACATTTAGAAAAACTGCAACTATCCTGTCCGTAAGTTTTCCGCTATGACATGTCGGGAAAGAAGGCTATGTGCCCTCCCCCGTATTGCCTGCGAGAAAGTGAACAGCGCACAAAGTCCTTTATTCAATTTATCTATACGCGCACTTTAACAAAATCTGCCTGTCACTACTAGCTATTTGTCAGCGTCTGTTGTTTAGTCGCATAACAATTACTCTAGTCACTATTTTAATTTCATACAATGAAATATAATGTGAATTCTGTTCGGCAACTGATCCGTCACACTTAATAATCTCCGTTAGCTAAGCCGTATCTTCTTGTGTAAGAAAAAAAAAGGGGTATTTGAAATTACATTACTCTGAACGACTGGCAAGAAAAAGCTATGCGTTAGGTTATTTCACTGGTTTTAAACGCTAGGGAATTATATTTAATAAAATGGTAAACCTAACACATTTTTAACACTTAAGCACAATTTCTATTACCACAAATCAGAAAATTAAATCCCCACGGGACAATTTAACACATCCAGCGAAGAAATGGTTCTAGTCCTACTGTCGTAAATCGTCTGTCACACCAACGTCCTTAGATTATCCATGAAATTTCTGAGCGACTCTTATAATGAGTTTGAGAGAGCGCTGAATATATACAGATTTGAGCGTTATTATCCCGAGAATGTCAATTTTCATACTTCTCGTGAATAGCAGAAATTCAGGAAACTATTTCCCCCCCCCCCCCCCCCCCAACCCCCGATCAAAAATCCTCGGTCACTCTCTTAGCCGTTGCCAATGGACAACAAAGGCTTACTCGTGTTCCTGTTTTCCTCCCGAGATTTTTGTTCGCATCTAATATCAAACGATTATCTCCTTGTATGTATAAACATCAAACAGGTACGTCGGGAAAGTTTCTGCCCGCGTTTTCCCTTCAAAGAAATCGCTTATCTCCCGCGTGCGTCTGCCTGTCAACCATGATGATGGCAAATCAGCTCGCGTGAGAATTCAAGTAAGCGAATCATGGCTCGCTGACTGTTATCTGGCATGTCGCGGACTAGCTAATATGTCAGATTGTAAACACTCATTAACGCATGTAAGACCGGAAAATAGGCGTGGCTTCAAAAGTGAGTCAACAGACAGCGAATTGCGTGATTTCGCCTTCGCAAAACATAAACGCTAACTAAGGGAGCAAAGGTGGTCGGATTTCTGAGGCTATATTTACATTTCCATGTCACACCAATGATCAAGAAAATATGGGCCTAACACCATATTCCCAATATGCCTCAATGGGCGTGTAACGGGATCCTTTACCTTTAATAAATGTTGTTAATTATTTAATTTTTGATTTCTATCACTTTTTATTTAATTTATGTACAGCTTTCTGGACCGTTGCAAGGAATTAATTTGTTTTCTATTAATTCCTATGGAAAAACGTTTAACGCTCGATTTTTCCAAGAACGAATTAACCGCGGCGCTGAGCGGGGGATTTATGCATTTGGTTTGTATGCTGACGCTAAATGTCATTCATCAAAGTCTGTCTGTTAATCGTGTGGCACAAATATAAGTTATGGATCGTCTTTCTTTGGGCTTGTTCATTGAATGCATTTGTAAGAATTCTCTTTGATGTTACAACGTTGAAGGTTGGACAGTTACTCTGACTAGCCATTTTGACGGTTATAACAAGATCAGGGTAAAATATACACCAATGGATACTTAAGCATTCTTCTTCTTCTTCTTTGGTCTCTGGCTGCTGACTGACAAAGCAATCAGTGACCATCACGCCTGGAGGTGTCTTGTAGAGCAGTTCTGGTTCATGCTTTGCATCTCTGCTTCCACAGTTTACCGCATGGTAGATTTTGGCCCACCTCACTTTTGCTTCCCTTTTGGAGTCCATAGCATGGCAGTTCTAGTGATGGTATCATGGTCTCTTCTAAGGTTGTAGCTAACCGAATTCCAACGTCTATTCTTCTTGGTGGCTTTTACATTAGGAACACTAAAGCTTCCTTACAAAAGTCCTCGATAAGATGAAGCCAAGACTCTTGAGCATGAAACACAAATAATGTATACGTAAAATAGGAATATGGTACCCGTGGACATGAAGGCCAGTGCAGCATTTTCAGATGACTGGCGTAAAGTCTTTCAAGAAGACAACGCTGGAAAATGTGTTGATAGTACTACACGGCGGTTCCTATTTTGGAAACCCCCACACAAACAAAAACACCACACACACACACACACGGACAAGAGAACTGAAGACTCCACTGAAAAAATCTGACAATTCACAAAATATGAAATCCAAGACAATTGTACAACATTTTAAGCCGAAGATGAAACGGTCTGTAGGTCTCAAACTGCAAAACAACATTTGTGTCATTTGTTCAAGAGAATGATACAACAAATTTAACGATTCAAAAGGGTGGTGATATGATGGATCCAAGCTCATTGCAGCATCCGTGGCAAAGGAAGGTGTAAAACTTTATCAACCTGATACAATCATAACTTTCAAAGAAGTGACGAGTTTTATCAGAACCAAATACAGACACAAATGGGATGCAGAGCATCCAGGACACACACACAAAAAAAAAAAAAAAAAAAAAAATGATGCATATTACCATCTCAGCAGAAGAGAACAAATGGTAATCTTCAGACTCCGCACTGAACACAACATATTGGGATACCACCTATTCAACAAACTTAAGATAGGAACTACTGATGAGTGTAAATGTGGCCAGTGATAAAATGACATCTGAACATTTGCTTCTAAGTTGCCCAACACATAAGGAACAGATAAAGCACATATGGCTGTCACCAGTACCATACCTGGAAAAACTCTACGGAGATACAAATAGCCTCAAGCTGACTAATGCTTTCTTTGAAAACACTCAAGTAGACGTTTGAAACTGTACGAAGAAGACCATAAAGTCTGTCAAGAAGAAATAAAAAAATAAAAAAATCAACTTTTTTGTTTCACCAACATGACTCTGGAACGTTTGTTTTTTTCTCAATTTTTGTTTTTTCTGATTACTTAAATGGAAACTTTAAAACAACACGACATAATCAGACAAGGCTAATCAGATCCTATTTGGCAAACTAACCCTCAGCTACCCTTTCACCACGACATCTGGAATGGAGCTGTAAATAATTCATAGTCACGAGGCTTGTGAAAAAAAAAAAATGTGAAATCTTTTCCGAACAGCCTCTTGCAATTCTACAGTCATTCTACAGTAGTTCCTTGTCAATCTGTAGTCCTATAAAGAAAAGCTTTTTTTCATCTCTTGTTCCACTGCACCTGTCTAATTTTTATCAATTGTACATTGATGATCTTGTCATACAACTTACATTCGTCTACTCTACGCTGTCAAGGGCTTTACCCCACTTACTCTACAGTGATGGTCCAACAGTGGCCAAACCTCAGAGTATCTACTGAGGGCCTTCAAAGGTGTCTCCTCGCCCAAGATTTCTCTTGGCAGAGATGTGAATTGAAGAATGGTGCTTTAATTCTAGGGAGCCTCGTAGGAATTTAAGAGATCAAGTACTCGTACTACGGCTGATAGGATCCAGGCCGTGTAAACTTCCTATCTTCCCTGACCTTTTACGAGGAGTAAGAATTTTGCTCGTTCTGATGAGCCCCCAACTGATTTAACTCAGTAACATTTTACTTTAATAGCTCTGTTGTAAGTATTTAAAATGCCTGAGACATACGGATGCAGTTCAATCAAAAAATGATTAAATCAGCTATAAATTTGTATTTTTACTTATAACAAATTTAATAAGTAATTATTGTTAACAAGGTAAAATATTTAATGGCGAGATGTAATATGGATGTTCTTTAAAATTTCATCACGGGTAATGATCTAAATATAGTGTTAGAAAAAAATGTTCTTAAGGAAAAAAAAATTCACGTGACAGCTCTGACTGTATACTTAGCTGCCAGCAAGATGTCGGTTGGTTTCTGCTCCAGCAGATGTTGTTTCTTTGCAGGTTGATGACTGGTTCATTCGTCACTGGTCAAGTCTGGTGATCACAACACGTTGCTCCTAGTATCGCGAATAATTGCGAAGATGGTCCAGCGTCTGTTAAGACTCGCCTGCTCTAGGTGTCTAGCTTTGACTGAAGGCCGCTTATACCACACACCTGTTCCACACACTAGTACCACCAATTGGTAATATCGACTAGTATAATGAAATAAGAGAGAAACAAATACCTTCCTGAGTATTGGGTTTCCTGACACGAAAATCTGGTGTGTCTCCCCCCCCCCCCCTTTTTTTTTCATTCCACCATCCCATCTGCCTCAGAACTTTGCCCGCTCTGAGCATTAATGTTAATCTCAGTGCGCGGAAAACATCCATTGCATTTATATAAGTATGTACATCATTTCTATCATCAAACACTCTCTGTTCCATTTGGAACTTAGGACTACCTCTGCTTTTGGTTCTCTGTGAGAAACCCGCATAAAGCAGTCACCAGCTATTGCTGTGGTGCTTCATGAAACTATCGTTCTATATGCTGAGGTTGCCAGCCTCGTATGACTTGGACATCCACTAACAATTTTCAGATGTTAATAATGCAAAATATAGAATTATGAAATGTACAACTCACCCCAAATACTTGGGAATACAGCCTGACTTCTGGCGCAGAAAAATAGTTAAGGCAACTGGATTAAGATGCCTCTTACGCGTGGGCTGGAGTATTACTTTACAATAGACCCCCACTATAACTTAGTGCTCAGATTATAGGATTCCTGGCTTTCCGAATTAATAAAGGGCGAGTTGTCGTTGTGTAAATCCACAAGATGCTTAAACACGTTGTCCTGTCCTTCAAAATAGAATCCTGATCCTATTCTTTATAATGGTTCGTCTGGTTGTCTTCTTGACGAGTTGAATTTCACAGTGCCGAAAACTCAAAAAGCGCTTGATTATAAGGCAACATGCATCCAGACTGCTACTCTAGGACAAGGCTCCAATCAGAAATGTTGTATTTTAACATCTCATATGCCAAACCAATGGCATTCAATATGCTTATATGGGTAGGGGTATATTCCCACTATCCTCTAACGGAAAATTCCTGCGTGACACCCCACAAATGTGTTTTTTACAAGTCACTCCCCATATAAGGCATCTCGTCTTACGTTTATTATCGATCATGTTCACACTCACGACTTCATAACCTATCACAGGTAATCTCTTTCAAGATGGATACTTATCCTCCGACAAGTCTGCCCGGAAATGGATATACCATTCAACTTTGTAAACAAACTGGTCAGACAGAAACTATAATCAGTGATAAGAAAATCGACTGTGGCCATCCCAAGGTTGTTTACTTATTAATCTGGTCGCTCACACTGGGCGGAAATGCGTTACGGCTAATTCGCAAAAAAATGTCACTCCACAGATTCAGATGTCAATATGGGTTCAAACGACGGATTGATTACCATAATCCTCAACGATGGGCGATGAAGTCCCGACCTGACAATAATTGAAGGACGGGAGTGTAAACAATGAATCGAAAATACCTAATACTGCCAGATGTGGGAAAAAAGAAAGTGAAGAGCACAGAATGAATTACAAGATAGCACAGGTAAATGTGATGTTCGAGGTTATTTTGTCCATACGCAAGCATCCACTTATGAAAGTTTTTAACCAAAATAAATATAAAAAAATATAAACATAGTTTTGGCTCCCTTTTCCTTCTATTTTCGTTCGTTTATACCTTGACAAAAACCTTACAGCCGTAACGTTTGCAATTTTCTTTGTACATTGTCCTAGTAAGACATTATCTATTATTGTCTACTACATCAACCATCATCATCAGCTACCATCTCTGCAATGAAGATTGGTTTTACTTGATCTCCAACATTTTCTGTCTCTTGATAGTGCACTCTGATAGACTCTTTCCTGTCTATCTCTTGATGTTATCTTCCCACTTAAAGCACTGTCTTTCTCTTGCACTTAAGTCTTCAATCTCTGCCTTCCATTATGGTCTTCAGCAAGATGTTATGTCTTTTCAAATGGCCAAAACATTTTAGCTGTGCAATTTAGATATCCTTCATTAATTTTCATTTCATTTCTAGGTTTGATGGAGCCTCTTAATTTGTTTTTCTTCTCTGTCCATGAGATGTGCCGCGTTCGTCTATATATCCACATCTCAAGATCCTCAATTCTTTCTTTCAACTGAGTGCTCATGGTTCATGTTTCTACACCATACAATAATGAATGGGAGGTCGGAGTGGCAAAGATGTATGGCGTCCGCCTCGAATTCTAGAGGTACCGAGTTCGATTCCCAGTTGAGGGAACATAATTTTTGGAAGTTTTGTTCAGAACCAGTGGTCCAAATGATGTCATACTCCCCCCTGGTCTCCTGGGAAGTGAGATCGAATGCCTAGCCTTCTCGGATAAGGGCGAAAAAATAGGAGGTCCCGTGTGCAAGTTGCATACGTTAAAAATTCCACGGCAGTTGGAAATCGTAAAGAGTAGGCTATAAGGCTGATGCCCTGGCAAAATTTAAAAATTAGACACCTACCCACCAAAAAAATATTTATAGAATGCATGATTCCTATATATACACATTATGATTCTAGCCAGTACTACGAGTTCATGCACTGTGCTGAGATCCTCCTCTAAGGAAGGAGATCGGAGCACTGATGGAGTTGTCCGTGTGCAATGAAGATAGTCCTCCAAACCAAACCAAACCAAACAGTATTGAAGAATATATATAGCATTCAATGATTCTCAGTTTGAACTTTGAGTTAATTGTTTAGATATCAGTATTTGTCTCAAGTTGTTGAATGTGGCATTGGACATTAATATTCTCTTCTTTATTTCCGTTTCGCATTTCTCATCTTCTGTTATTATATGAACAAGATATGAGAAGCTCCTGGCTTTTCCATGATATTCCCATTTATTTTTATCTTTAATGTTGGCTTATCGGCTGTTTTGCGAATTATCATAGTTTTTTTTATCTCATTGTTAATGTCCAATCCAATCCATATTCATGACTTATACTGTTTACTTTCTTCACTAGTTCTTGTAATTTATGTTCCCTTTCAGCTAACTAAACGGTATATTCTGCATATCTAAGGTTGTTTATAACCACATTAATATCTCTAGACAATCTAGCCAGCTTAAACAGATTACCGTTTATCGAATATATCCATTGAGTATTTGCATGATGCAACAGATAACACGTAACGAAAACGGTAAAGAAATCCGCTTAAAGACATGAAAGAAAAACAAATTTAACACTAAAATAAAACACAAACAAAACTTAATACAACCATGTATATTTACAATAATGTAGTAGCAAGTATTTGTTTTTATTTTGTTATTTTTTCATATATTTCTACCGTTCAGCGCTTGCTTACACGTGCAGAGACAGATGGACTAAATGATAGAGAGAAGGGAGAGGCAGAAAGCAGGGACACGTGCAACACTAAACACGCGTCGCGCGATACACAATTGCTGCCATCACGCGTGTAAGGCCACATGCACTAACTTTATTTCAAATCGACAGTGATAAAATTCACTACCCATACCAGAGTTAGGTTTTAAAATCCTGAAAAACGCTTATTGGGAATTATGACATTATACCGGTTTACGTTTGAAAACATGACAGTACCCAGACACCCTCAATTTTGGAAGTGAGAAGGTAGTAACCGCACGACTATCCTAGAAGAAAATGCATATTGGCTCCATTAAATTCGTATATTTGGGTTCCTTAGGGGTTGCTGACAAAGAATATGTAAAACGTTACGCAAATAGTCTAGGAATTACCAAGTTATGGACAAAATAAAATAGTGGGGGTGCCTGACAGCATGAAATCATTTCTGCTCATAAAAATTTTTTATAACGTGTTTGAAAAAACATTACGTTACGGAAATAGCCTACCATGTTAACTCCTATTTGATTAGAACGCAACAAATGAAAGACTAAACACGATTGGTCGGACTATAAATACTATCTTGTGTTGTCAGGGGAAACGTGAGAAAGGGGTACTTTTTTTTGAAAAGATGTGTAGACATGGTTTGATTGGGTAGAGCTGCGAATATACTCAATTCAGAGCGTCTGTTCATTGCCACATCTTGTAATAAACCTACTAAGAAGCAGTGCGTTGAGCACCAGTGTATATTTTTTATAAAATAAAGCCTGGGACATCGGCAGATCGGAGTTGTGCTATATTCATTGCCAGTCAACGAAACTGTTTATTATTATTTCCATGAATTGTGGTAAGCTTGAAATATTCAATATTTTTAAATGAAAATTGAATGTAAATTGATAAATTATGTCTGTATATATGTGTGGTTCAGTAGCGAACATGATGTAAAGCCTATAGTGCTCCAGCCTGAACAGAAGGTGTCGGAGGAAAGTAAAACTGCATGGAATGGCCAAACAGTACACTGACACCTAGATTATTAACTAGAAAGAAATAATGCTGGAATTGCAGAGGCGTAGTAACCATTAGGGAGGGAAATACTGGTATAAAGTATTTCAGATGAAGCTGACAGTTGGCCTAACGTTCTGAACTCAATGTTTGTGATGTATTGTGCTCAGTGTAGAAATGGAGTATAAATTAGTTCTGACGTAGAAGGTACAACCTTCTTGTTTCAGGGACCGTGGGCTTAAAGTTATTGAGCAGCACCTGGTCAGAGTTTTGCTGAAGCCAGAGGTGGACAGCATACTCCTTGGTCCATATAGCAACCAGTGGGGTGACTCCAGAACTCATTAAAGTAATCGAGCAGAGGAGTCTTTTACTACAGTCATCACGCAAGATAAGAGAGTGTGGCCATGGAGCTCAACATTATGTACCCCCATCTTAAAATGACATTGTAAACTAAAATTAAGAGGGGAATTTAATTGTTTTAATACCAGGAACTGAGAACATCTCCAATACTAGTTCCAAAAGAAACAAACTATTGAAGTCATGATGACAAATACCAACAGAGCTTGAACAAAACAAAACCAGTATTACCTCATATTACCACTACACAACTGACACACATAGGATACCAGTAATAATATATGTCACTACAAGAATCATATTAATAAATTCTGTACATATAACTTGTAATTAAAATTGATTGTGATTCCTGGTTCCCTTTGTATTTGAATCAGGACACATATACATTCATGACAGCACTGAATACATATTGTTATTTGAAAAGTTATCAGTGACTCCTTTAAGATATCCTCTTAGAGTGTTTTATGTATGTGAGTGTCACAGTGTTGTCAAGTGTGGTGGAATAAATTAAATTGTTTATCTGTCTGTTGTTGTTATGACTTACACTTCATCATACACATACCCTAGACATATAACGTAGTCATCACACTATTCCAGAATAATTCTGACTGAGGTATACATATGTGGCAGTAAGTAAGGTTATCTATAATACACTACTCTTATTAGATATATATACCTTCACAGCTGATCTCAGTCAGTACACTAAGTCCCCTATAAATATTTATAACATCCCACTTTACCACAGCGTCTACGAAGCTTATGATTTTGTGTTAAATTTTCATTGTACATTTTTGGAGTTACCGTAGTTACTCATACAAGAGCAAGTATCATTAGATTTTCTCAACGAGTAGGGCCTATGTTATAGCACGTTTCACTAGCTTTGTCCTCAAACAAATGTAATTATCTGATTAACCGTCGAACGTATTAATGCTATTTTTTGCATACGATGTTATATTGGGTTAGACCCAACAAATATATACTTTATATCTGTGCATCTTGTCCAGTTCCCATATGTGATGATGTCACCATGATACAACGTTAAAATATCTCCAAAATTAACGATGAAATGTGGGGTTAATAAAAATGCGTAAGATACTAGGAGACATGCTCGCCCATGCCAGCCTTTCCCACCGCCATTTAAAACTAACGAGTTAGAAGTGCAGACGAAACGTTTACCCTTTGTAGACGCGAGAGAACGGAGGACACAAAAAAGGAAAAATATGACTGAACACGTGTTTGAAGTTCGAACGGCAAAAAGACGCAAGTGGGGGTGAAAGGAAAAAATTCACGTCCCCTAGTTGACATAAAGTAAGGAAATGGACAAGAAAAGGACATTAGCTCTTGATCGAGACAGTCATTTCTTGGGCGTTTTTCGATACTTGGTCTTTATTTGAATGCCGCGGCAAAACACATGAGGGAAGGTTCTCGAACAAATTTCAAAATTTAAACTTGAGAAAAAAAATATGTTTTTTCTTAATAATAGAGTTATGAAAATAAAACCTAGCTAGTTTGATAGCCCATCTTGAGCAGATAAATAATATGCTTTCATTTATACAGACGGATAGATAATAAAGAAGATATTTGACAAAAGACTGTATTGTTCATATCATACAAGCGAATGCACTGTTAACCCATGTCACTAAAAGTTACCAAAATCTTGGCCTTGAGTCTGCAAACGTAAAAATCGAGCTGTAATTAAAGAGAGGGAATGTGGTGGAGCATTGTAGCTAAAAATAACTTAGGCAACAGATTCGTGTAGGAAATACATGTAAAACCAAGTGTGTTTTTATGAAAAAACAAGTAGAGACAGACGGACTAACAGACCGTAATACATACTTGACTGAGATTTGATTGAAGTGACTTTTGGTTGGCAATTTGAAAGTTAGGGGGAAGTCGGCGATTGGCCAACGCATTGTATAGTAGCGGGATAGAGAGGTGAAAGTTTGCCATTCGACATAAGTCTGTTCAGAGACGCAGTTTGAATCCATGATGGTGTTGATTCCATAAGAATATAACTATATAGTGGGACGCCATCATACGGCCAGCAGCTCAGCTGAGTTTTGCTAGTAAATTTAACTGTGTTTTCAATTCTGAATTCTGAACTGTGAGTTTCTATTTGGCACCAAAGCGGTGTCAAATGCTGTAGTAATATATACAAGTGTGGACCTGTGCTGTCTATCATTGTGTCAGAGCAGCCGTATATTGCCCCCAGCACGGAGAGGTGGGGCCACAAGACTTTTGTACAGGATCGACGCAGGCGAGATAAGTCATATCTGGCCTGCTGGACTTTCACCAACGAAATTTTCAACTAATTTATCTCTAATTCACCATAAAATAAAGCCATGACATTGGGGAAATTAAACTATATATATTTATCCCTTAAGTCAACGGACAATGTTTGGCAGTCATAGACTGGGAGTGATTACACCATCCCAACAGCATATCTAGTAATAAGTTCTCCTGTGGCTATCTTGATATAATTATTATTAACCAGTCATTTGAAATAATTAAGTACACATTTTCCATTTTATTATGTCATATGATTTTGCATTCCATTTATGACTCCATAATATTTCTTATGTTCTGACCAACTAAACATTTGGTTCAGAACAAAATAAATTTATCAAAAGATTTAACTTTTTAAAAACTAAAATAGCCTGAGTTAGTTCAGTGTGTTATAAATTTTATTAATATTATTAGACTTCTTAAATATCTGTGTGTGTGTGTGTGTGTGTGTGTAATTTACCACAACACATTACATATCAGTACCCTAGATTTTTAACGTAGCCACATTCATTAGTAAAAAAAAAGATATGTGTGAGGTCGTAAGTGGTAGCAAGAAGGGCCTTCTGTAATTCACATCTACATTTATCTCAGGAGCCTTCACAGCTGACCTCATACATCACACTAGGTGACATCAACCATACAATACCATTAAAATCCACTACATAATAAACGAATGAAATCCTTTGATCTTTGTCGGCATACTAATTATTGTGTATCGAGAAAAGAAATTTTACCATATCAGTCACAGATTCTGTGAATTGGTTAGGCATAGGCGTGTCTACTATTACAATAATGTGGTCACCACGTTTGCCTATTAATACCTGTTGAAGATGATTTCCTAAATGATCTGCATGCGAAATACTCGTGACATTGTTTGTCATTGACATTTAGTGCGCTACTATACTGGACCTTCATTGATCTAATTATTTCAACAGGTTTCACCTCTTTGCGGTTCATGAATATCATAATGGAACGCTGCTCCTCTAATGTGCTTGTAAATAACGGTAAGGTCATCTTTAAAGAAATTAAACGTAAATATTTGCTTCTCATTGCAACTATATGAGGCTTCTCACAAATAAGGTTTCTACCACCAACATATTTTCTAAAAGTGAATCCCAAACTCCTAATAGTCCTCCATGGCGTAGATTTGGAAATATCAATGTCATTATTCTTTCTTAACCAAATTTTCAATTTCCTTAAAGTCACTGCCTCATTATTGTGAAACATATTGCAAATTTCTCTGCGGATTAATTCTTTGTCAAATTATCCACCACTCTTTTCCTAATTTTCGTGTGTAAAACACTGGAATTAGAAATTTCAGATGTCGCTATACAGCGGTGCAATGATCGTTTGCTTATCCCCAAGGCATGAATAGTCCTCTTTTGTGGGTTTGAAATAGAATGATATAGTTTTGAACGAGCAGTGCTATAGTCCTGAAAAGGACGGGTCCTGAAGAGAACCGCTAGCTGCCTGTTTGGTCCCTTCTCGTTGTTATCTTTTTTCGGCTGTATCTTGTTTATGACTGTCTCTATTATATTTGGTAGAAGTTCCTCTAGGGTTTCTGTAATTATTTTGTCTTTGCTTTCTTTGCTTCTATCTCTTTCTTGATTGCTTTTTGTTACGATATCCTCGATGATCCTTCTCTCTGTTTCAATTCTGTTGAGGACTTCTTCGTTCTCCTTCTTTAGCTCTGCAAGTTAGGTGATGTCCACTTCTATTTGGTGCTGAATAGATATCATGTCCTGTAACATTGCCTTGGCGCTCTATAAGGCTCCTATTGTTTCGTTTCTTATGGTTTCTGTGTCTTCGTTGTGCTGTCTGTTCTTCTCGACTTTGATCTTTTGTTTTATGTCTCGCCGTGTTTTATGGACGTGGTTTCCGCGACAGTTTGCGCAGGTTCTGTTGGAGTTGCGCACTTTATAGTTGGTATCCCTTTTCGCACGAGAACATTCATTGTAAGAGTGACTTTTCGCACAGTACCAGCAAACTGTTTTTGTCTTGCAGGTTTTCTTAGTGTGCAAAAATTACTGGCAGTTTGAGCACTGCATAACAGGCGGGATGTACTCTTCTGTTTTTCGACATCTATCGTCTAATTTGAGTTGACGTGGTCTTGAAGTCTCTGCAATAGTTAGGATAACTAGGTTTGTGTCCTTCTTGTCACACGTCTTCAGTCTTTCAACCTGTGTTATTTTGACATTCTTGTTTTCTGTTTGCAGGCGGCTGTGGACTTCTTGTGTAGACCAATTGTTGTCGACCTTTCTTACAACTATCTTTTTGGTTTTCTTGTAGATCTCCACAGTAACTTTAATCTGGTGGGGCAGCTGGACTTCTTTGTGTCCGGACTCTAGTTCGACCATCAGTTTGTTTGTCTTCTCTGTGTTATTTAGAGCTATTATAACTCCTTTTTCGTGTCTTGTAACTCTAGTTATACTCCTCCTGCCCGTTATTGCCTCGAGGATACCGATCACTTTATCGTCGGGTAGGGCCCTGAGCGAGGCCTCACCTCCAGACATCTGAGTGATCTTAATGATCCTCTCCTGTTGTGCCTCGTGAGAAACGACATTTCGTGGCTTGCGAAATTGTCACGCTCCGACTTCCGTCTCAGTTTGAGACTGTGGGACGGACTCTCCTGATCACCGTGGGACACTTGGTGGTTCTGATGGGTCGGCTTTTCTATCATTGGGTGGATGTTTCTGGTTTTGTTCTCATACTCATGGTTGTTGTTTAGTGCATGCCTGGTGTTGTAGACTGGTGTTTAATTTGAAGATGGGTCGGCTTTTCTCTTTGAGTTTCTGCATACTCATGGTTGTTTTCAGTCGCAATGCTCGCACGAGTCGCATTTTTTTTTCAAATGCTCGCATGAGGCGTATTTAAAAAAAAAATGCTTGCATGAGTTTAATTTTTTTCAAATGCTCTTATGAGGCGCATTTTTAAAAAACTCGCATGAGTCGCAGTGAAAAAATGAAAACGACCATCATCTTTTCAAAAGATATTACAGTCTGTTTCAGTTATCTGCAAATTGAAATACCCCTTCTGGGGCTCTAATTGAGGTCTATTGACTTTATTAAGTAAATTGTGTGTGATCTTAGCCAAAAGGCCGAAGCGATGTTTTGTTATACAACGATGAAAACAACATTACTAACTATTCTCCATTAAAAGTTACATAAGCAAATAAAGAAAAATCATTAAATACCCAGCCTGCTCTTGTAAAATGTATTCTTAAAAAAAATCGTAAGACGCCAATAAGATTACCATAGTTAAAATATAAAATATGTCTCACAAACTACATAAAATTATGCTGCAAAATAGAAAAAAAGCTAATTTAATTTATTAATAGATTAAAATAAGTAATAAACCACTTTTGAATTTATATTTTTATAACTGCATAATTCTTTCCCTTAAACATATACACTTACCTTAGTAGACTCCCCTGAACAATTCAAACCCGAATGATCTATCTATCTATCTATCTATCTATCTATCTATCTATCTATCTATCTATCTATCTATCTATCTATCTATCTATCTATCTATCTATCTATCTATCTATCTATCTATCTATCTATCTATCTATCTATCTATCTATCTATCTATCTATCTATCTATCTATCTATCTATCTCTGTCTGTCTGTCTTACATCTGCTGTAAATGTTAATTTAGAGGCTATCTATATTTACAGTATCAAATTACAATTACGAAATAAAGTCTTAAAAAACAATACCTAAAAAACAACCAAACAAAAACAAACAAAAAATCCTCCTTGAAACCAATCCTTAAAGTAGTATATAATACTATCTATCTATCTATCTATCTATCTATCTATCTATCTATCTATCTATCTATCTATCTATCTATCTATCTATCTATCTATCTAATCTATCTATCTATCTATCTATCTATCTATCTATCTATCTATCTATCTATCTATCTATCTATCTATCTATCTATCTATCTATCTATCTATCTATCTATCTATCTATCTATCTATCTATCTATCTATCTATCTATCTATCTATCTAACTATCTATCTATCTATCTATCTATCTATCTATCTATCTATCTATCTATCTACCTATCTATCTATCTATCTATCTATCTATCTATCTATCTACCTACCTACCTACCTACCTGTCTGTCTGTCTGTCTGCCTGCCTGCCTGCCTGCCTACCTACCTACACAGTAGACTTTTCCTTTTGTGGGACAATACACTAACCATTCTCGAGGGTAGGTTTCTCCATTTACTTTAGTGTAATGGAATACATTCTTTGAACAGAACCGGGCTTGGTTGTTGTATGTTCCCTTGGAATTGGTAAAAGGCTGATCCCAGTGCTGACATTCTGATGGGACTTTTGCAATCCAGAATGATTTTTTCCTCGTTATTCAATGTCGTCCATAAACCTACGTCATTATTATCTCTGAAATCACTAGTAGCATAAACAGTTGGTATTTGTGTGTCTCCAATTCTAGGGTTTTCGCTGAGCTTGTTTGCTTGTTCATAGTCTTTAAGATCGTAACGAGCTTGGAGTGTTTCTTTTAATGTAACTATTTCGTGGGATGTTCCTTCAGCTCCTTGTGTTAATTCTTTGGCTATTGGTCTTCTAACTTCATTGTCACTTTCTCCAGAAGTTTCCGTATTTGTAGTGGTAGTAACTGACAACAGTTCTCCTTGAAGTTCTTGAGAGGCTGTGTTCTGTATATAAACTGGTTGTTCATCAGTCTGCCCAGACTGCTCAGTGTATTCTATTTTATTTTCTTCTGTTTGTAAACATAAATGTTGTGTATTTGAGAGGTTATGCAGGATGGTTTCTGCCTGCTGTACAAAGCTATATGACGTGCTTGGCTTTAAATGTTTCAGTATTGCCGTCTGTTCCATTTGTCACGTTCGTTTACTAGCACTACTTTCATATCGCTTACTCATTATTTTTAACACTAAAAGTCAAAATTAAATATTATTGTGATTCACAATGATATAAAAGAATACTCACTTGATTTCAAAATGCACGGGACATTACTCTAGGCTCTACTAATGTTCATAATGTTTTTATTTCGGAATTTAACGTATGTCTATAATACGTAGATTCGCATTTTGGTGAAGCTGGCAAGAAATGACGGCAATTTCTCCTTTTGGCTAAATTGAAAAGCAAAAGGTTAAAGCCTCCACAAACTTTACCAAACAGTAAGTGCGTATTTGTGTAACTGTTATCCAGTCATACGTGTTTAATGTTACTAGCAACTATGCATATATAGTAGAATCAAGAATGTGTGCTTTGGTCACTTCCATCAATGTATTCCTGAATTTTGGATTTGTGCTTACACATTATTGGCTTAGGTACGCCCCTGATTTTCATCATTACAAATGGAATAAAATTATAGGTGAATTTTTTTATTTATTCGCAGGAGGCAAAAGCTCCACTAGATTATGAGGCCATGGGCTGCAGCACGATCAGTCCATAGGTAAATCCGGCACTGCCTACACTATTGACTTACAAAAGAGTTGATATCCTTTGTTGGAAGTGAGAACCACACAAAAACAGTAGGCTAATAAGTTGGCTAAAATAAACAGACCCACAGAAGAAATCATACTCTACTCAATAAGGATTAGCAATTTTTATTGGATTATTATAATTACAACTTAATGATCACGCTAACGTACAGTGAGCTGTAGATATAATAATTTAATATTCAAGGGGTTAACTGACACCTACAAATTATTTCAAGGGTTCCTTCAAGATAAAAAGGTTGAGGAAGGCTTCAGTATACATACATCCTTACATCTGCTGTAAATGTTAATTTAGAGGCAATGAACATTATAAATGTAATATAACAACATACATTTACAGTATCAAATTACAATTACGAAATAAAGTACGTTAAAAAACAATACAAAACAAAAACAATAAGAACGAACGTAAAAAACAACCAAACAAAAACAAACAAAAAATCCTCCTTGAAACCAGTTAGATTAAAGTAGTATATAATTGATAGATAGATAGATAGATAGATAGATAGATAGATAGATAGATAGATAGATAGATAGATAGATAGATAGATAGATAGATAGATAGATAGATAGTAGATAGATAGATAGATAGATAGATAGATAGATAGATAGATAGATAGATAGATAGATAGATAGATAGATAGATAGATAGATAGATAGATAGATAGATAGATAGATAGATAGATAGAAGATAGATAGATAGATAGATAGATAGATAGATAGATAGATAGATAGATAGATAGATAGATAGATAGATAGATAGATAGATAGATAGATAGATAGATAGATAGATAGATAGATAGATAAATAGATAGATAGTAGATTAGTCTTTTGAATTGTTCAGGGGAGTTTAGTAAGGTAAGTGTAAATGTCTAAGGGAAAGAATTACGCAGTTATAAAAATATAAATTCAAAAGTGGTTTACTACTTATTTCAATCTATTAATAATTTAAATTAGCTTTTTATCTTTTTTGCAGCTTATTTTTATGTAGTTTATGAGACATTTTTTATATTTTAGCTATGGTAATCTTATTGGCGTCTTACGATTTTTTTAAAGAATATATTTTACAAGAGAAGGCTGGGTTTTCAATGATTTTTTGATATTTGCATATGTAACTTTTATTGGATAATTTGATGCATTTGAGTCTGCATCGTCGTACAACAAAACATCGCTTCTCGGCCTTTTGGCTAAGATCAAAGTGTCTAGGCACAGGGACCAATACAGTGACATTCATGTGTCATTAGGTCCTTTGTGTGAGAACACAGAAGATCACTACAGTGACACATGATGTCATTGGGTCTTCTTGTGTTAGAACATGTGGTCTTGACCAGGGCCGGGTTTGGGCGGGGAAAATGCGACCTCATGCGAGGAAAAAATATGCGACCTCAAGCGAGGGGAAAAAAAAAAAAAAAAAAAAAACAAAAAAAAAGGGTCTTCTTGGCTAAGTTGTCTAGGCACAGGGTACAGTGACATTCATTGTCATTAGAGCCAGAAGATCACTGCACGTGTGCATTGGGTCTTCTTGTGTTGGGACATAGCGTGTGCCATACAACCTCATGCGAGGCAAAAAATAAGCGACCTCATGCGAGGAAAAAAATATGCGACCTCATGCGAGGAAAAAAAAAATAAATAAAAAAAGGCCTTTTGGCTAAGATCAACGTGTCTTGGCCAGGATCACACACAATTTACTTATTAAAGTCAAAAGACCTCAATTAGAGCCCCAGAAGGGGTATTTCAATTTGAAAACAAAAAACTTCGCAGATAACTGAAACAGACTGCAATATCTTTTGAAAAGATGATGGTCTTTTTCATCTTTCACTGCGACTCATGCGAGTTTTAAAAAATGTGCCTCTTGAGAGCATTTAAAAAAAATTCAACTCATGCAAGCATTTAAAAAAAAAAATACGCCTCATGCGAGCATTTGAAAAAAAAATGCGACTCATGCGAGCATTAAACACCAGTCCACCTGCGCTGAACAACAACCATGAGTATAACAAAACCAGAAACAGCCACCCAAAGAGAAAAGCCGACCCATCTTCAAATACTAAGGAGGTTGAAGAAACAGCTCTACAACACAGACAGGTACTTGCACAAGAGTAAGACAGAAGGGCAGAACAGCCTGGCATCACCTCCCAGCTTGCTGCGGATGAGAGGACAATAACATCAGAACTTAATGAGTTAGACCCAGATGATATCATTATCGAAGCACTACGCAGAATTCGTGAAGACAGAGACAAGTTTCTTAGTCATTCTCCACAATTACAAGAAGCAGTATTAGAAGTAGCTCCTGACGTACCAATAGCAGACATAGAGATACCTGGGACTCAACGGAGAACCACCAAGTGTCCCACGGTGATCAGGAGAGTCCGTCCCACAGTCTCAAACTGAGACGGAAGTCGGACCGTGACAATTTCGCAAGCCAAGAAATGTCGTTTCTCACGAGGCACTACAGGAGAGGATCATTAAGATCATACAGATGTCTGGAGGTGAGGCCTCGCTCAGGGCCCTACCCGACGATAAAGTGATCGGTATCCTCGAGGCAATAACGGGCAGGTGGAGTATAACTAGAGTTACAAGACACGAAAAAGGAGTTATAATAGCTCTAAATAACACCGAGAAGACAAACCAACTGATGGTCGAACTAGAGTCCGGACACAAAGAAGTCCAGCTGCCCCACCAGATTACAGTTACGGTGGAGATCTACAAGATAGTTGTAAGAAAGGTCGACAACAATTGGTCTACACAAGAATTCCACAGCCGCCTGCAAACAGAAAACAAGAATATCAAAATAACACAGGTTGAAAGACTTAAGACGTGGGACAAGAAGGACACAAGCCTACTTATCGTAACTATTGAAGAGACTTCAAGACCACGTCAATTCAAATTAGACGATAGATGTCGAAAAACAGAAGAGTACATACCTCCTGTTATGCAGTGCTCAAACTGCCAGTAATTTTTGCACACTAAGAAAACCTGCAAGAGAGAGCGACAGTTTGCCGGTACTGTGCGGAAAGTCACTCTTACAATGAATGTCCTCATGGTAAAGGGATACCAACTATAAAGTGCGCAACTCACACAGAACCTGCGCAAACTGTCACGGAAACCACGGCCATAAAACACGGCGAGATATAAAACAAAAGCTCAAAGTCGAGAAGAACAGACACCACAACGAAGACACAGAAACCATAAGAGACGAAACAATAGGAGCCTTATAGAGCGCCCAGGCAATGTTACAGGACATGAAATCCATTCAGCACCAAATAGTAGTCGACATCGCCAAACTCGCAGAGCTAAAGGAGGAGAACGAACAAGTCCTCAACAGAATTGATATAGAGAGAAGGATCATCGAGGATATCGTAATAAAAAGCAATCAAGAAAGAGATAGAAGCAAATACAAAATAATTACAGAAACCCTAGAGGAACTCCTACTAAATATAATAGAGACAGTCATAAACAACATACAGCCGAAAAAAGATAACGAGAAGGAACCAAACAGGCAGCTAGCGGTTCTCTTCAGGACCCGTAATTTTCAGGACTATAGCACGTTTCACTAGCTTTGCCCAACTTCAAAATGCCATATCTCAGCGAATATATAACGCATATAAGTGAAATTTTGTGTGTGAATTTGAAATAGTATAGACCCTATGAATTAAATTTTTCATTAAAATGCAGCCATTGGTTTCAATCTTCATTTCTTTGCGATATAATATCAAAAGTCTACTTGCCAACATACATCACACACACACATTTTGAAATGTCTACAGTAAATTATACGACCTCATTTGCACATGATTGGTTTATCATACAATTGGCATGATTTTAGCGTGAAATTGCGTGAAATTGCACTTCTAGAACATAAAACAGTTTATATCCGGTGTTACTCACACATTGTCAATCAGAGGTGTGTCTACAAAAAGTATTGTGTGGTTAAGTAGGAAAAATGAGTCTGCGAGTACAGTTTATGACATTACAGCAAATCACAAATAGGATTTTTAAGTATTTCTGCAATGAAGCTGCTCGTGGAAAACTATATCATTCTTCTTCAAACCCACACAATACTATTCATGCCTTGGGGATAAGCAAACGATCATTGCACGGCTGGATAGCGACATCTGAAATTTCTAATTCTAGTGTTTTACACACGAAAATTAGGCCAAGAGTGGTGGATAATTTTGACAAAATAATTGATCCGCAGAGAAATTTGCAAAATCTTTCACAATAATGAGGCAGTGACTTTAAGGAAATTGAAAATTTGGTTAAGAAAGAATAATGACATTGATATTTCCAAATCTACGCTATGGAGGACTATTAGGAGTTTGGGATTCACTTTTAGAAAATATGTTGGTTTTAGAAACCTTATTTGTGAGAAGCCTCATATAGTTGCAATGAGAAGCAAATATTTACGCGAGGTTAGAGAAATGAGAAGAGATTGTTATGATTTTGTGTATTTAGATGAAACGTGGATCAATGCGCACCACAGTAATGAACGAGAATGGCAATCATCTGATGGGACAACTAAGAGACTAGTGTAGCGGAAGGTTATATAAAATTATTTACTTATGTAAGAGTATGCCAGTAAAGAGTTCTGGTCTTACAAGTAATACCCCAGTCTTAGAAATAAGCACTGGTGTATTGTTATCATAAAAATAGTCAGACTGTGAAAACCCTGGCCCAGTTGGTAAGAAGTAGTACCAGGATTTAAGGTGTCTCCTCCCTATGACTATCTTATGATTACTTATATTCTAGGGGATAAGTAAAAGGAACATTCACTGAAACCACAAATGGAAGAAGTGAATAAATCCTCAGGTACAGTTAAAATAGTTTAATAATTACACTAATATTCTATTTCTACTAGTTGGAAAAGAGCATATACATATATATAAAAGTATTCACACAATTACTATTATTGTCTGTTTAGACTTCAAGATCTTGAATATTAAAGTTACTGCAATCTGCAATCACTGTTTTTAATCTCTTGACTTTCCAATTAATTGTCATCAGTTGACTGAACTATGGATTTTCACTATTAGCTGTTTTATATATTGTGGTGGTCAGTGTCCTAAGTGACACTTATCTGACTCTTGATCCTGCTGACACGGACTGTCCGTTGCATATATCAGTATCGGTAGACCCAGCACTAGGGATGCCGAAGAACAGTTGAAGTTCACTCTTTGGGGTCCTGCACGTTTGTGGGATTGCCTCTGATGAACAACACAGGCTTCTGATACTGGACAGTCTGGTTTGAGTTATTTCATGGAACCTGAAACATCATAACAGCCTTGGCTAGTATCTGGCTAGACTTGTAGCTGACTAGCACAGATGTCAGACCAGTCAGTCATCAGATGTCACCGTTATACAATCATAGTAAGTAAGGACATCATTTCAGTGATATAGCAGTATTAACATTTCAATTAATTGTAACTGACTAGCACATAGGTCAGACTAGTCAGTCATCAGATGTCAAAGTTATACAGTCACAGTAAGTAACAACATTTCAATGTTACAGAAGTAGTATTAACATTATCAGTAATAACCATCATCTGGTTTGTTCCTCTCCTGTACATCCTTTCATATTCTATAACTTGATCTTCCCAAATCACATCAGGTACAAATTCAAATACTAATGCCATTCTTAACATCTACACAAAATTAATACATAAATAAAGAGAGTGACCAAGCGATCAATTTGCTTTCTTCGGTAGTACACTTACATAGTTTTGGAATTGAAACTGGCTGGGGAACACTCCAGTTTACCAGCTGTAAATGGGCACAAAGTTGTGCGCTCAAACTAGGGAAGGAAAAGGCATCGAGGAAGGGGACTAGTCACCTTAACCTCGTAAACGCGGTATACAATTCATTTCCCTATGGCAATCTCTGGTCATGGGACTGCCTTTATCTTCGACGAGATCCAGCATTTAATATAATAAATATTTTCTTCATTTTGCGGTGGGGCTAGATTTGATACGTTTTAGTACAAACAACAATCATCCACAAAGCACATGTTTAAATCATATTCAAAATAACAATACATTATATCAATGAATATTATACAGGCATATTTTGTGAATTCTATATAAACCTGAAATAACAAATATTATACACGGTAGTTATCATAATTTCGCTTACCCTCAGACTTCAGATACTGGACTGAAAAATGTTTCTGGCGATCCGCTCACAATTCATGGGTAGTGGCGAAACTCTGCCTCCAGTCTGTCTCAAACCTCTTTCGTTGTCTGTGTCTCAGTTTACCAATACGCTTTATATACGTATAGCGCGGACGTATCGGAGGGTACTGACGTCACAGCTTAAACCTAGGCCTGAAAAATCCTTCCCGAACAGCGATTTCAGCCGATCTGTGCGTCCACTGAAATTTCTCATTCCTGATCTTCGGCTTATACAGTATCCATCCTGTTCCATCTTATCTTGTTTTATACAGCCGATAAATCTCTATCTTCCTATCCATGTAATTTCCCAAACTGTTATTTGTTGATTTTAATATTTAGAACAGACGTGGGTTTACATGCTTTTCCGCGTAACTGAGGGCAGCCGAAATACGCATATATCTCCGTAAATGAGAACTTCCTACCGTTCCTTCTTATATGCAGTTATACACAATCCTTCCCTGTACTAAAATGTAAAATCCTTTTCATAATGATTCCCTTCTGCTTTTATTTATCCTTGGCGATTTCCTCTGTCTGATACACATTTCGCTGATACGCCGCCATTTTGAAAGCGGTCAATCGATCGTTGACGGGTTTATAAATCTACCTGAACCCGTTTGCAATGACTTTGAAACCAATTTTGCGACAACTAGTACCAAGCAGCAAAGGACAGCGCCTAATAATTGCACATGCAGGAAGCAGCCATCTTGGGCTTCTAAATAATACTGAACTCATATTTGTTTCAAAATCCACAGATAATAGGGATTATCATACAGAGATGAATGGCAAGATATTTCAAAATTGGATTGTGAATCATGTCCTTCCTTCATTGGATAGACCGTCGTGTTTGATAATGGACAATGCTTCATATCACAATGTTGTGGCACCAGAAGAAAAAGTTCCTAATTCATCAAGTACTAAAGATGTAATAAAGATTTGGCTGACCAAAAACAACATTCCATTCAACGAAATGTCCCTGAAGCCTGAATTACTTGGAATTGTAAAAAAGACACAGCATACAAAGATATTTCACATAGACAAGGCAATCCATGAACATGGTCACAGATGTTTAAGACTGCCTCCTTACCATTCTCACTTAAACCCAATAGAAATAGTCTGGATAAAATTAAGGAACAGGTAGCAACAGAAAATAGAACGTTCAAATTAAAAGATGTTGAAATACTTACAAAAGCCGCCATCTCCAATATAGCCAGGGATTATTGGAAGAAATGTGAGAATCATGTGTTACAAGAGGAAGAGGAATATTGGAAGTATGATGGTTTGTCCTTCATTCAGCCGAGATTGATTATCAATTTATCAGAGACATCTGATTATGATTCGGATGAAGTTTAATTTCGTTAAAGATGACTTTACCGTTATTTACAAGCACATTAGAGGAGCAACTTTCCATTATGATATTTATGAACCGCAAAGAGGTGAAACCTACTGAAATAATTAGATCAATGAAGGTCCAGTATGGTAGCGCACTAAACGTCAATGACAAACAATGTCACGAGTATCTCGCATGCAGATCATTTAAGAAATCATCTTGAACAGGTATTCATATGCAAACGTGGTGACCACATTATTGTAATGTAGACACGCCTATGCCTAATCAATTCCCAGAATCTGTGACTGAAGTGGTAAAATTTCTATTCTCGATACACAATAATTAGTATACCGACAAAGATCAAAGGATTTCATTCGTTTATGAGAACTGGACAAGATGCACAGATATAAAGTATATATTTGTTGGGTGTAACCCAATATAACATCGTATGCAAAAAAAATGGTATTAATACGTTCGACGGTTAATCAGATAATTACATTTGTTTGAGAGCAAAGCTAGTGAAACGTGCTATAATAATATTAGTGAACAAATCTACAGGCTTCAGTCCAATCATTCTTCACATGTCGCTCCATTTCTCAGGTAATTACGGTATTTTTTGTGAGTGCAGTTATATTGATGAAAATTCAGCAAATGTTTAAGTACCTAACTCAGATGGAAGGCGAAAGAAAGGCCGACCAAAAAGCAACATAGTAGAGTACTGTAGAAGCAGAGATGCAAAGAATGAACCAGTGTTGGTGGATTACACGTAGGATGGTCGCCCACCAACAAAGTTGAGCCAGTTTGTTGCTGCCCTACAAGATAAAGACGTCACCAGGTGCAATGGTCACTAATTGCTTTGTCAGTCAATGGCCTAAAATAATAAAAAATAAATAAAAAACATACAACAAAATATTTTAAACACAGGCTTTTAATGCACTAAAAAGCCACAAATAATCTTTCAAGGAGTTTATAGCTTGCAGTAAGCAAACATTTCCTGCCCACACTGTCCTAGATCTTTCCAGGCCCGCATCGGGCTCATCAGTCACCTTCGTACCCATAGACTAACCTAACATATTCTTAAATAATTGGATGAACAGAGTGGTCTTCATCACCCGTGATTGACGAACAACAGCTTGCAGTCAAAAAATGTAACATCAAATTGACAAAAAGCGTGGGAAGCGTGGGGCGCATTAAGAGCTTATCATATATTTTATCCATAAGTGTGTAATGAAGTATACAGCAGAAGTTAATTTCATGTAGAATCAGCGCCCCAGGCTTTTTCTCTTTTCCAGAGAAAGCGCATATAGCTGACACCAGTATCATTCGTGGAAAAGTTCTACGGAGATTCAAATAGCCTCAAACTGAGTACTGCTTTCTTTGAAAACATTCAAGTGGACGTCTGAGAGTGTACGAAGAAGAAGAAAACAAAAATGACTGCTTAACATCTGCTTCAAAGATGCCCGACATATGAGGAACAGAGAAAGCACATATGGCCGACACCAGTGCTTTCTTGGAAAAATTATATGCAGATAGAAATAACTTCTCAAACTGACCACTGCTTGTTTTTTTTTTTTTAATATTCAAGTGGACGTCTGAGAGTGTACGAAGAAGAAGAAAACAAAAATGACTGCTTAACATCTGCTTCAAAGATGTCCGACATATGAGGAACAGAGAAAGCACATATGGCCGACACCAGTGCTTTCTTGGAAAAATTATATGCAGATAGAAATAACTTCTCAAACTGACCACTGCTTGTTTTTTTTTTTAATATTCAAGTGGACGTCTGGGAGTGTGCAAAGAAGAAGAAGTTTTAGGTAGCTGAAGTTTTCATTCTTGATCCAAGTGTGTCTCCATGGTTACTGTGCGCTCGTGCTGTTGTCGGATTTCTGTAATATTGTCTGTTGATCTGCTTCTTGGTCTTCCCACGTGCGGTAGACCCATATCTTCAGCTTCTGTATATATGTAGTGAGCGTCTGATTGGCAGAGTGGCTACAGCTCTTACCTCTCACAGCAAAATTACCGGAATCAAGACCTGGAAGCTACACGCCCCAGTTTACCGAGCTATAAATCGGTACCTGACTCTTGAGCTAGGAAAAGTAAAAGATATC